>CAUYLG010049058.1:0-43503 GCA_963573385.1 Cacajao melanocephalus
CTAGATATAGGTGAAGGGGAGGAAAGCAGCAAATCACACTGCCACGTGTGTACCTATGCAACAATCTTGCATGTTCTTCACATGTACCCCAAAACCTAAAATACAATTAAAAAATAAATAAATAAATAAAATAAAATAAAAAAAAAAAGAAAAAAAAATGGCATGTGAATAAATGATCAAATAATTCAACTAATTACACTTTTTTAAACTTAGTTGACATACTGTTGAGTAGATATCTTAATGCACAGCATTTAAAATGGAATATTTAAATGTTATTTTCTTTTTAATAAAATTTTATTCAAATGTATCTGTTCGTTAAACAGCATTTAGTTTTAAATTTAATGTACTCAAAGCAGGTGTTTCCCCATTGTGAGCTTTTGTAATACAGAAATAACGAAGTTACTCTATATTTCTTGATGAGTTCTTAGTCTAAATGCATTTTGGAAACCTAAATCTATTGACCCAGCAATCAAAGTACTTGATATTTGTCAAATATGTTGAAATGTTGGCATTTTCTCTCATGTAATTGTTCGATATTGAGTTAGCGATTTTACTTTAATTCAAGGAAGGGAAACTCTTTCTAGAATGTCTATATTCCCATTTCTGCACATTTTCGTATGTCTAATTACTTCTGTGAACACGTATAGTGACCAAGGACCATCATGTGTATTTCCTACTCAGGATTTAGTCATATCTATAAGTTTATGTAAAGAGTTTTGTTCTGCCAATTTTTTGCCAAAGCATATAAATTAGAATGACAGTATGAATTGATTTTGTAAATCTTTCAGATTTTATAAATGTACTGCTCATACTTGAGGTTATGTAATAAGCAAGCACTAAATTATCAGCACTTGATATATGGATACAGATTTTTGTCATTGTAGGAACTGCAGCTTATCCACTGGAATTTAATATTGTGATTATTTTAGTCTGTCAGTAGAAGCAGCTTGGTATATGCTTTCTAGTTCACTGCAATGTGAGTCTCTAACAGAGGCAATTTCATCAGTTTTCAAGTAATAGTGGTTTATAGGAGAAATAAATTATTAATATTTCTCTGCCTCAAGATTGGTATGACTCATCATACTGAGAGTTTAGTCAGACTTTACATACTCCTGAGATGTGTTGCATGTTTTGGAAAGGAGACATGAAAAGAATTAGGTGAAGGAGTTAAAAGGAGAAATTGGACATCTTTTTAGTTTTCCTAAAGGTGTTTTTATTGTTTTGGTATTTTGTTGTCTTGGAAGTGTATTGTGATTTACTCTTTTTTTAATATATAAAAGCAAGACTATATCCCAAATCTAAGTACAAATTATTCTTGAATTAATCATATTACTATCCATTAGCAATTACAGAAAGTATAGTTAAGATGACAATCCATATAGGAAATACAAATTTTGCACATTAAATGTCAACCTCAATATTTTTTTGAAGCTTAGAATGTATTACTTTTCCAAACATTTCACCCAAGTATATGGCTATCACGTATTCACTCTAGTAGTCAGAAATAGCCCCAGTTCTCTTGGTCCTTCATCTTTTGTATTGGAAATACTTGAGAATATTGCACTGTACCCCATAAACAAGTTTAATATAAATATAGTGCATTATTATTCAAATAGTATAAAATAATTTACATTCCAAATATATATGCCATATTCTCCATGTCTTCACATTTACCCTTTTTAAGAACATATTAAGGGTATCAAATTAGTTTCTGTTAACAGCATTTAAAAAATGTGAATTTAATGTTGAAAATACTTTGTTAGTAATACAATATTTCCCTCCAGTATGTACTTATATATTTCATGGTAAAATAAATCTTTGATTTTGTTTTATTTATAATACTGATTCTAAATTTTTAAACTCCCATGAAAAGTTAGATATAAAACTACACTAATGGAGGCACAACACCATTGAAGATTGAGAAGTTTTATTCCAAATAAATGCAGATTTAAAAAAAGCCAATTTATTTTGTGTAAACATTAACATTTTTTTCTCCCGCTTATGCATTCCTCAAAATATAGGGGAAAATCTATGGACTGTATTAATAAAGTTCAAAAATTAAATTAAAAATAGTAATACAAATATAAATAACAAAATATAAATAATATACAATACAATTAGTTTCAATATATTCTATCCTTTTGAGTTCCTTTTATTTCTAATATTTTTAACCCTTATCTAAGAAACATTTCATTTTACTGCATTTGAGACTATTTATATCCAAAACTCCTGAGAGAAGACCTTTAATCAATGTTTCTTCAAATTTAGAATAAAGATTTATCATAATATTATATTGATTTCCAAATGAACATAGTAAATTAATATATTTCAGCTTTATACAAATGCAGTTGTTACTATAATATGATAATTTCCCTTTAGAATAGCTAAAGCTTGATGCTACAATATAATATTCACAATGAGTTAAAGAGCAGATTATATTTTATTGTTCCAGGAATTAAGAAAACAAACCTATAATTCATGAGAGCATAAAGTAAAAGAAGAAAGATACTTGTTTTAAATCACAAGTGGATGTAAAAATCATAGCCCACTGATGTTCTTTTTATATGTTCTTTTAAAATTTGGTATCATTTTTATTATTTAAAAACTTTAATAAGTAAATCTAGGACTTTTATACCAAAGAAAGAATTCTATATCACTCCCCAACTGCACTGTTCTTTTATCTGAGTGGTTATTCTTTCTCAATGTAGCAAAAGAATCTCAGAATTAGAAATACTCTACCCAGCTCAGATGTCCTACAAATGGTAATGCATGACTATGACACCATGGAAATCTATAATTTAACTCTGTGTCTTTTTTATTACAGACAAAACATGGATGCATACACCTGAAGCTTTATCAAAACATTTCATTCCCTATAATGCAAAGGTAAAAATAGTTCATATACTATTTAATTTTATTTTGTTATAGTATTATTACTAATTCATGGCTAATCTTAGATTGCTTATATATTGACATTTCCTGGTTATTGATTCCTGAAAAACGTTTACATAAATAAAATAATTGTGGTATAGGAAGTTATTTTTCTCTGTAGAATAGTTTCTTTTTTTTTAAGTATATCCTTTAAAATTACTGTTTAAGTCAAACATGTGTTTTCTTCAAGTGATTTTGGTTATTGTTAAAATTATTTACAACATTATAGCCTGTAGGAACTCAAACAACTAACAAATTAGCTTTCTTTTAAAACATTTTTATTTTGCATTACACGACCTAAATATAAAAACCTGCAAATGAGAGAAATGAGCTGCAATTTTAATAAATGTAATTATCATTCAAGATAAAAAGAACAAAGTTTAAATTTTATTTTTTATTTATTTTATTTTTTGAGAGGGAGATGTGCTCTCTAGCCATGCTGGAGTGCAGTGGGGAGATATTGGCTCACTGCAACCACCACATCCTGGGTTCAAGCAATTCGCTCACCTCAGTCTCACGAGTAGCTGGAGTTACAGGCACGTGACACCATTCCCAGCTAATTTTTGTATTTTTAGTAGTTTCACCATGTTGGCCAGGCTGGTCTCAATCTCCTGACCTCAAGTGGTCCGCCTGCCTCAGCCTCCCAAGATGCTGGGATAACAGGCCTGAGCCAGTCTGCCCAGCCTAAATTATTTTAAAAAAGCACATCAAAATATGCCCTTTAAAAGTTCTTTTGTTCAAGTTGCTGCATTTTAATAGAGAAGTGTAAACATTAATCTATACCCTATGTCTTTAAAGATTTCGTTTGTTGTTGAAAAACTAGACAAATGAGTGAATTCAGTTTACAACAGGGACTTTAAAGAAAGGTGCTATTTTGTAGTTAGTGATCACCAAACTTGTAATAATTTTCAGGAGAGTCCGAGTCAAAATTTGGAAGAGACAGAAATGAATTAAGGAAAGGATTAGAAATATTAGAATCAAATGTAAAAGCAGCTGAACTTTGGAGACAGAATAGGGGAAAACAAAATATATCTTTATAAGAGAACTTAAGGGTTTATGGATTAGTAAAGTATACACTGGGATACAGTAAGATTAGGCATAACAATTATTTCAGGAAAAATAAAAGAATGTTTATTGAGGAGAAAGTTAACGGTATTTAGTAAGGAACATCTAGAGTTCTTATCTAAGTCTGAATCAGAAGGAAGAAACATTTAAAAGCCCATCTAGAAGAAGTTCTTCCAGAACTGTTGCTCAGCAGTGGAATTTGGAGAGTGCACCATCTCTTATTTTTTTCTTGCTGACTTAGCAGCAAAGGAAATGCTCTGAAATGTTTTCTGTATGAACATATTATATTTGAAATCACTATAGTGCTTATGAATTTTTCTATAAACTTAACGTAATGGTTGATTGCCCTAATTTAGCATGAAAAGTTTAGTTAACTGAATGAGAAAAATTGTTTATATTATCCATCATTTCTACAGATATTGTTCATATTAGCTATTGATATACTATATGAAATCTATACCGAAAAATATTTTAACCTGGAAAGCTGCTATGATTTTAAAGTGCATGCTTAGTTTTTGATATTATCAATTATAGTGGAATTATATGCTCCAGTTGAAACCATCAAGGTTATTTTTATGTGACTGATATGTCTCATTTGAAAAACAGCTTTATAAAAGATTAAAAGTTATATTATAATTAGATCTACCTTTAACTCTGCCAATCATTATGCTTGTCTACATGGAAAAGTTGCTTCTGCCAATTCCCTGAAGCATAACAATTTTAAGACATTCTATAGGAAGTGGAGGGTGCAGAAACATTTTCCCAGACGTGGGCTAGTAAAATATGGAAGGGCAGGATGCCTTTGTCTCTTCTAATATGGCCTCATGAGTGATAACATATATTGTATGTGTACCAAGTAGCATTAAAATAATTTGAAGAGTATTAGTTTTGTCTGAATTCCTTTGTTTGTGGCACTTTTTAGGTTGACCTTATAGTAGAGTTATTTTTGAAGATATTCTTGTTATAGAATATGCCACTTGAAAACCAAATCCGGGACCACAGAAAGTAGCTTAGCACAATAGAAAAAAAATACAGACTCTAGAGCTAGATTGCCTTGGTTTATGTCATGACTCCAACTGTGTGACTTTGGGAAAATTATTTACTGGGTGCCTTTGGGAAAATTGCTTAACCTGCGTCTATGATTATTTATCAATAAATAGGGATAGTATCAATAGTAATTTCTCACTTGAGTTTTTAAGGAGTTAGTGCTACAACAGTGTCTGAAATAGTGGAATTTTTTTCTCAGATTAACGTCAATTCTGTCCCTCAGTTCTGTTCTTAGAGCCATTCAATTGATCGGTTCTGGCCCATCTGGATTATCCAGGATTATCTCCTTTACATAAAGTGAACTGATTAGAGATGTTAATCATATCTATGAAATAACTTTACTGCAACACCTAGATTAGAATAACTGGGCACTATAACTTAGCCAAGTTGACACATAAAACTGATCTCATACAAGTATTAATGATGGACAAGGTTAAAAAGGCAAATTGGGAAGGAAGGCTTTGAATGGCAGAAGCAGTAGTTAGGGCTGTAAGTGAATCCAACAGGATTTTAGGAAGATAAGTCAGTAGTGATTAAAAAAAAAAAGTCAGTTTGGATCAGGAGAGATAGAATGACATTAAACTTCTTAGGAAGTTATTTTAATGGTCTAAGTGTGTGGTATAAGTTTACAATAGGGTAGTAGATAAATTTCTAGTGGAAAAGAAAGATATGCTTAATATTCCAGAGGAAGAATTGATGTAGCATAGGAATGGTATATAAGTAGAGAATAAGAAAAATACCTATTTTCATCCTGGCTAAAAGGGAGAACGATCACACCATTAGAAGATTATTGTCACTTCACTCACTTTTGGCATCCACTGGTTACAAATTAATCTGATAAATTCAACAGAATTATTTAAGAATTATTATTCTCCCTGGGGAAATATGTTATAACATTTATGTTGAACTGTCTTCAGTTTTAAAGCAGTAGTCTGTTTTATATTATAGTTCTTTTTCAGAATACATTTTAGTTCTACATTCTTTCATTTTATGGAACATTGATTTCAAAAATTCACATTTAATATTCATAGTGTAATGATTTCAGATCACATGTCGATATAAAATAATAGATGGTTTTAAATAAGCATTGTTCCATGTAGGGTTCATTAGTTTTGGAGTTTTCTTTAATGTACAGTGACAGCATTAATATTAGTTCATTGGGAATCTTTTATATAATCCTGTGTACTCTGTAGTGATGTTTCCAAGCTAAAAGTTATTACCTATGAAAAAATGTGGTCATGAAATCAATGTAGTGGGTCATGGGGACATGTATTAGAGATGAGTAGCAAGGGCAAGAAAGGTGATTGCAGTTCAAGCTGAGTAGGAGCTGGAGGAGAAGAGTACTGAGAATCTGGATATATTTTGAAAGTAAAGCTGACAGAATCAGTAGACAGATTATGTACCAGTTTCTTATTGCTACTGTAATTAGAACATTAATGCAGAAATTTAAAAGATTCCCTTCCCTTTAATATTTTATGAGAATGCTAAACTCTCTTTTCTATAAAGGTAAAATGCTGGCAGACTTGTATTTTAATCAATTTATTATTCTGTTAGAGTGAGACAGTCATTTCCTAGATGAAGAATTGTGACAAATGTTTCATAAAAGCGTTTATTTAATATTTTATTCTAAAATGTATAATTATCCTCCAAAAAGTTTAATGTATTTATCCTTTTATGAAAAATGTAGCTTTAAGATACACAAAAATACAAAAATATATAAGAATGAAGTTTTAAAGAGATTACTACCTTATTTTGCACCAGGTAGCAGTAAAGAGAGTCAGCATTCCTTGATTATCTATTTACTGTGTTCCAAGCTCTAAAAGTGAGCAAATCTAAAACAAATAGGAGCAAGGACCCTCACCTTAAAAACTTATGACTTCCCTGTGGAGAGAAAACCATCATATGAAACAGAAAGAATTTTGGAAGAGAAGTATGTAATGATAACCAACATCTATGTCGTTTTCTTCTTAACTATGGAAATCTTAAAATCAAATACAGAAATATAACATGAGGCAGTCCTTGCAAACCCTTTCAAAACCATGTCAGGGAGTTTTACAAGTGAGAAAACTACATAGATGATCACCGACAAAATAAAATACAAATGTCAAAGAGAGGTTAACAAAGAAAGATTACCTTACATTTCAATGCTTTCTAGTGGTATCAGAGTTTTACCTATGAAATATGCACTGTTTGCCACTTGGTATGTTTAATCAGAGAGAAGGATTGCTGCTGACCCAGTGAATTATGTCCTTTCTAATGAGGCTTTCTCATCTTTACAACCTAAATTCGACAACATGTATAACCTATGAGCCTTTATTTGGCTTCAAAATACAAACAAAATAACAAAGAACAAAAATACTGCCTTCATCCCCCTCACACACAAAGATGTAATATCAGATGTGACAGTAAGATATTAGAACTTGAGGATTCTAACCGTTAGTAGTTGGTTGAAAACCACATCTTGGACACTTACATTTGAAACTAACTAAACCTGCTTAATAGTAATCATAGAAAAAATCAGAACCTACATAACTGACCTGCTCACATGCACCCCTCAAGAGTAAGCTCTAAACCAACAACTCTACTAATTCTACCAGAATTTTGTAGCCACATGGTTGCTGCATCCTATTACAGTAATCAGAGCAGCCAATTCTGGGTAAAACTACTTGGGTTCAAACTTCTACTCTCTCAACTGATATCAGAATTGTGTTTTTTTATCTAACTTGTAAATGAGATTAATAACTACAGATATCAAACTGGATTGTTCTGAGATGTAAGTGAGTTAATATATATTTCTAAAACTTAGATTAGTTTCTGGCATGACAAAAGTTTATTGTTATTAATATCATTGTTATAGAAAGTGTTCTGTTAACTCTGAAGTTGACACTAGTCATTACTATCTCTTGAGAATAATGTAGCATTGAAAAACAGAACGAAATACTTAGAATGTGTATCAGGTATTTTATTTTTTCTGTTTGCATCAGCTGAAGTACTTGCAGTGACCACTCTGAGAGGTTCTGTGGGGAAGGAATGTTTTTTCCTGAAGCATAGCAGGAGACTCAATACTGCCAACTTAGTAGATTTATGTACAAGAGAATGCTTTGACTATTAAAGAATAATACCATTGTGATTATACTTTCCTCAAGGTACCTCAAGGAAGTATATTGTGATTATACTTTCCTCAAGGTAACTTGAGGTAACTGCATTCTGGAGCAAAATATTAATGCAAAGATTGTCCTGGTCTTAAAATCGAATATAGAAATATAAGGCAGTCCTTGTAAACCTTTTGAAACCATTAGGGAGTTTTACAAATAATAAGTTAATGAAGAGAGAAAGTTACAACATTATGTGGCTTAATGAGTCATGATAAAGAAAGGACTTAATATAAAAAATCATTTTACTAATGCTCCTTACATTGTTTTTTGAGAATATATGATAAATTCCCCTTCAATGAAAGATTAAGATTGGTATATGACCTAATTAAGGAAAATTCAGGTTTTAGAAATAAATGACATCTATTAGTGTGTCAAAAAATGAAATGAAGAAAAAAATATCTTCAGATTCAATTCTGTGGAATCATTGAAAGTTGAGCAAAAGGTACAACTCTGTAATCAATGAGATGCCTTGTTGAAACATCCCAAATGGTTTCGAATTGCAAATTCATGAGATTCTTTAGAGCAGCTTTATAATAGCATCAAACATAAGCACTTGCCAGTTTTGCTGGTTGTAGACACCAGGGGAAATATAAAAAACATAAAGAGCTCAATTGCATTTCCAGATAATCTATATCATTTATTCAAAAATGAGTTTTTAGTTAATCTCAAAGCATAGGCACCATTTTAAAATTTGGTGTTACATAACCTTTAAGAAACATTTTATTAGATTTTAGAACTGGTCTTTAATAATGCTAATATATATCATTTATATTCATTTCAAAGATTTTAAAATTAATAGGCATATAAATTGAACCTTAACCATAATTTTTCCAATTACAGAAGTAATATATACTATAATATGTATTGATAATTTGGCATCTGTCAGCACTTGGAAATTTTCCTTTATGTGTCAAAGTAATACTGACATATGTTTAAAAGGAAATTAGAAATCTGTAAAATGTTACTTTTCCCTTGCCTTTTCTATAGTGGGAAGCTATATAGTGTTTTTTATGCCAAAAAATATGAAAGCAAATAAAAACATAGTAATAACTGGAAGTTTGTTCAATTGTGACTTGTATTAATATCTAGTATGTGCTTATAAAATAAAATAATAAATGAAAAAAAGAAATGGCAATGAATTGAGATAAACTTCCAGTTAATTCTGAAAGTTATCATCATTACAAACTATTATTCTACATCTGAGAGTACTCTAACAAAGTGTTATATAGCTGCTAAAAATTATTCAATGGGAAATAAAAACTTTATTAATCCTCATTACATTTCAGTATTTAGTGTCATTTTATTTTTTTGAAAAAGTCTATATGTGTTATGGATTCAAAGACAGTGTTGAAAATGACTTTAGTATTTATTATTCAAACTAGGTTATTTTCTTAATAAGGTCTATCAAGACCCAGAGAAGTTGTGATTTGTTTAAGTTTGTACAGGAAGGTAGTAGCAAAATTAGCTGTAGAATCAAGTATCCTATCCTGTTCAACATCCATTTTTCTAATATTGCAATATACTGTTCCTAATTTTTGAGATTATTTAGCCAGCAGATTAAAGACCTAAAGACAAAATAAAATATGTATATGTGTTTGCCATTTGTATCTGTTATACGTGAAATTGCTACATCTCTGGAGCCCTGTCCCTGACTGTTAAATGATTCTCTGGACATCATTTTAAAGTAGGCAGGGGTTTGGCAGATGCAAGTGAGCTAAGCGGACTAAATAAAGTCTATATATTAGCTTCTCTAACACACAGGCCACATGTCTAGGCTTCCATGAAGTATTGTAGCTTTCTTTATTCTGCTTTGCTTAATGATAGTTTTATTAACATAATTCCTGGATAAAAATGCTTTTGTGTTATTTATGTCCTTAAATGGTTATTCAGCTTGAGAGCATCTAATTATAAACAGGAAATTTTCTGAAAGTTGAATATATTTATCATTTATTTCGTATTTCTGCATAGATGTGTTTGGCCTTAGATGAAATAATATTTATTTTTTATTTTATTTTTTAAACAGGGTCTCACTCTGTTACCCAGGCTAGAATGCAGTAGCATTAATTTTGGTTCACTACAACCTCTGCCTCCTGGGCTCAGGTGATCCTCCCATTTCAGCCTCCTAAGTAGCTGGGACTTCAGGACTATACTACCACGTCTGTCTAATTATTATTATTATTATTATTATTGGTAGAGATAGGGTTTTGACATGTTGCTTAGGCTGGTCTTGAACTCCTGAGTTCAAGCAATCCACCCAACGTGACCTCCCAAAGTGCTAGGATTACAGGCAGGAGCCACCGTGCCCAGCCGAAATGATTTTAGAAAGCTTATTCATAGCTAAAGAATGTAAAGAAGGAAAGGACTGATTTGGTCCTAAAAGGGTCAAGCAGTAGCATTTTGAAGACTGGACTGTGAGACTTAAGGATCTAAGCAGAGAGAAAAAAATCGAGATTATAGTTTTGGAGGAAAAAACATGTTTGCAAAAAGTAAAAAACATTTAATGTTTTTATCAGTATTTCAGTAAAGGCATTTTGATGAGTCACTAAAATAAGCATATAAGTGACTAAAATCAGCATAAAAGAAAATTAGCAAACAAGTGAGCATGTTTTTTAACAGAACCTAGGAGAAATAAGAATGAAGAGGAAAGGATTGTTAAGGGAAGTAAAATATGGCAGAAAACACCAAGGTTTTGGAAATAATTTATATGTGAACACAGAAATTCATATTATCAATGAATTATTTGGTTGCATTTTAAATATTGATTAGGAAAATGGTAGGTGAAAGCATTTTGCCTCCAGAATTTACTCTATCATTTGATTCAAAAGGTGTAAGATAAGGCAGGTGGCCAGCACACTCTAGAGGCATAAAATCTCTTCAGAAGACAAACTGAGATTCCTACTCACTATGTTCTTACATTTTAAGAGACATTTTAGAAGGTGTAATCTCTCATCCCTTAGGCAACATATACATAAATTCACATATTTTACATCAAAATAAGTCATGTTTGTCTTTCTTGTACTATTTTGGACTACGGGAAACTTCATTTCCATACATGTAAGAATAGTTTCCTGTTGTGTGCCTTTTCTTCAGTTTCCAGAAAAATGTGTATCATCTATTTTTTTCCTTTCTGCTAGAACTAAGTGGTTTCTTTTTCTAAACTTTTAAATCATTTTCATAAACATTAACATAGACACCAATGTCAGTCTTTATATAAGATAGTATTAAAATACCTCCTCTTTCAATATCTTGCACAGATGTGATAGCAAAGCAGTAAAAAGAGGTTGCTGGGATATGGTATAATTCATACAAACAAAATCTGAGGAAAAATGTATCTCAAAGTATGGAAAACAAGGGATAACACAATGAAAAATCAACTCTTTGCATTATTACGTCTTCAAAGTGTTATATTTTTAAGAATAATAACTTTTTTAGTTTACAAACACAATATATGCTAATTATTAAAATTTAAGCAGTACAGGAAAGCACAGAATTACAGAAATGAACACATTGCTCAAACCCTATCAGGCAGAAATAGCCCAGTGTTGACTTTTAGTTAACAGTATTCCGGGCATTTCTTTGCACAAATAGAAGTGCAAGAATGGATATACAGATAAAAAAAAATAATATTTAACATTTTATAAACAAGACTCCACCAATAATTTCCTAAGCATTTCATATCTGTCATCTCATTTAATCCTTACAAAAGCCCAGTGAGATTGGACCATTTATACATCCCACTTAACAGCTAAACAATAGCATTAAACTATAACTAAGGAAAGTGATGCTGGGGACAACTCGATGGACACATAGGAAGAAATAACTTTAAAAGGAAGAAATTATAACATGGATACTATTTCAAAATAACATTGAACTTTAACAGAAGAAAAAAAGTGAAGTAAATCAAAAGAGTTACTAAATTTCAGATCTATCTATCTCTTTGTCAAGAGGGATATTAGTCTCTAAAAAGTTGTTCTAAGGTTCAAGAAGATGATTATGAAAGTCATTAAGTGTTTGGCATCATTACATTTTTCCTTAATAGCACATTTCAGTTTTTGATAGTAATACATATCATATATGAATGACGAAGTGAATAGCTGACTTACCTTTCTCCCTGGTAGGATACTCCACCCCAGGTTTTGTTTCTTATTTTAGTTTTGCTTGCTGGGATTTGCAACATTTACATTTTGTTCTGAAATCGTAATTTCCATAGTAGTTTAATCCAAATTACATATTGAAATGCGTTCAGATCACCAAACACTTTATTTACTAGTTGTTCTTCTCTATTTATGAGACCTATATTTATAAATTTCAGTTTTCCTCCTCAAGATTTTTTTTCTAAAAATGACCCAATGACTTTAAAGTTTTGTAGGGTATTTCAAACGTGAGAATATCTATCATCTTTTTGTTTGACTCTTTCTTTGCCTCAGAACATTAATCATTGTTGCACAGTCTTCCTTTATTCTCCTGTAGAAAAAAATCTGAATCTATCCCAATTTCCCTTCTTGAAGGTGTCTTACTTTTTCTGTTGGATGCCTGAGACTTCATTTTTTATCCTTAAATTTTAGTTATATAATTGATATGTTTTAATATTGATTGTCCTGTACCACTGTTCCTCTGTGTTCTATCGTTAGAATGTTTTCTTCTTTCTTCTATTCCCCTTGGAAAGTCTCATTTACATCCATGACCTAAATCACTATACATCTCTTAATTACTTTCCTGCCTAAATATCATTCCTAAACTCCACACCCAAACATTTGTCCAGCAGACACATAACTTCTAAAAGACCTCAATATAACATAAGGAAAATCCCAAACCAGGCTTATGACAATCTTCAATAACCTTATCCTACTCCATCTGAGCCAGAAACACCACTAAGGACAGTTGGTTTCAAGTGACAAAACGAACTCAGTCTTGCTTCAGCAAGAAAGGGAATGCATTGGTTTACATAAAAGAACACCTCACAAGAAGGGCTGTTTCTAAGCAACTTGATTCAGGGCTCATTTGATAAACTCTTCCCTTCAGATTTCATTGGGTTGCTTCAATTCTCAGACCCTTCCTACTGACCCCTGGCAGAGTCAGATTTACATGACAACTCTCAGATCCACTTCTCTAATAACTGAAACTCACCTTCCTGAATAGAATCTTGCTGACACTTGTGGGTTTCATTCGGATCATGTGCCCTTCCTAGCCAATCTCTGGATAATGTGTGTATCCCAGCCAATGAACGATGAACTCACTGACTTAATGCTTGTGACATAATGCATTCCCAGACAATATGGACTGATTGTGGAGAAAGGGTAGGTCCCTAAAGGAAAACCAAGCCAGTTACTGTAAGAAAGGAGAAAGGATGTTATAGACACAAATATCATTTTAAAAGCACTCTACCACAGGCATCAGCTTTGACCAGTGTTCCCCTCCCTAACCATCTATATCTAATTAAACTTTCAGACTTCTGGTTTGTTTGAAAACCTCTTGAATATGTGTTCTTCTCCACATAGCTACTACTGTCCACCTGGTGTAGGTCAGTGCTTCTCCTAATGTGTATGATGAAACAACAGATTTTTCCCTAATCTATCACAGACTCATATTTTTCAAAAATCTTACAGTAATATATTCAAAATATCTCATTTGTCAAAATGCTATAACAACTTGTAAATGCTGACTCTCAATGTCTATATTTGGCATGGAACACTTAGTGTCAATGGGTATAGGCCACCATTATCTATCTCACACACGTGTCCTTACAGTAGTCTCCACACATAAGGTGTACCTCCTCTTCTTCCCAATTCTGACCCTGCTCCAAATTTGGAGTGAGCATTTTAAAATTAAAATCTAGTCTTTTTATTTTCCAACCTGAAAATCTTTGCGTAGCTTCACATTTTTTTTCTCATAATCTATTCCTCACTCCTTAACATGACTTTTGGCTTGTCCTCTCAAGCATCATCTCTCTTATATGTTTTGTTTCGTTTCATTTTTTGCATGTGCTCCTTTGTTTGTTCCCGCCATCTCTCTCCACTCTTGCTCTCCTCAGGGGCTCTGTATTTACCTTGAACATACACAGATTCCACTGTACTTCCTTGTTTAATGTCAATGGCCTGTTTAGCTTGTTCCTCCTGGAAGACTTACCTGATACCACTTTCCTCTCAACTAAATCTTGGACGTAAGGGTTTTTGTGGTATCCTGTGCTTACCCACTCTATCCTAGTTCTCTATTTTTTTAATTGCTTATTTAGTTGTCAGTATGTATGCTTTCATTAGACCAAAGGATCTTGGGAGGTAAGGCCAGATCTTGTTCATCATTATATCTCTGCCCCTAAAACCCTCTGATTAATACCTTTCTTTCACCAGTTACTGTGGAAATTTTGTCAATTAATAGGTCCATCTGAGGAAATGTAAAGGGGGAACTCAAGCCAGATCAGACTGTTCATGCAACACAATTCTATACTCAATGCCTGGAATATAACTACATATGCCCTCATCTGCACCTTCCCACTGCCCCAACCCTATCACCCTACTTTACCAGTTCCATTCTAATTTAAGTCTTAGCAAACACCTCAAATGCCTTGAAGCCAGAAAGTGAAGTCCTCCATTGTATCGTTAAGGCTGGCAGGAGAAGTGGGTAGATAATTAGTCCTATGTTCTTCAAAATATAACAACAAACTCACTTATCCAAAGAAATAATAGTGATTGGGGGTATTATGCTATTAGTGCAACAGAACCGACAGTTTAGAACTGAGAAGGCTATGTCCTGTAAACATTAAAGCATGGGCTTTGGAGTCTCATCGAAGTGAATTGAAAGTGGATGCTATAACTAGGCAAGCCTAGTATTTAACTCAAGTTTTCACACATCTAAAATGCAAATAATACCTTCTTTATAGAGCTTTTGGAACATTTAATTAAAAAAATCTGTACAGTGTCTAGCACGTGGTTGGTACTCATTAAATGTTAGTTTTCCTCTTTTTACTCTTTCAAATATACCACAATTTAACAAAGATTTTATATACCTTTATTACATGGGAAAAAAGCTTCCATGGTTTCAAACAACTATCTGACAGATGGGATTTTTTAGAATATAGCACTTTCATTAAGAGGTTAGTCCCTGATTCCTTGCATATTTTAATAACATGACTATTTCAAAATTCAACATTATGAAATTTTAGAAGCAAATTGAATAAATTTGCACAATCCCTCTCTCTTCCTGCCCTGTCTCCCAAGCAGATTTTATCTGTGACAGAATTACTCATTAATGATAATAGGCATGGCAACAATAGCTAATTACTTCCTAGGAGACTTAGATTCAGAGAAGCATAAGTCACCCCACCCCAGACTCTGCAGGTTCAGATAAGAAATATATCTTAGCAGCAAAGTAAGTAATGAAGGGGCTTGACCAGCTTTTAGTTGATGCCTAGCTATAATCTTAAATAAAACTAGCTTTCTAGCTCCCTCAGAGTTTGCATTTATTTCCAAGAAATGCAACACCACTTTCTTGGTTACATGTCTGCTTTTACTGCTCATTAGAATGGTATTGCTCCAGGCTTGCTCACACAAACATTTGGCGAGGAGATGATGGAATAAAAACAAAGCAGCAAGCTTTACCAGCAAAGAAGCTATTTTTATTTGCAAATATTCAAACTAAAAAAATATTCTTCAAAAACTTCTGGGAGAAAAAAATGAGCAAGATTAAATATGCTCAAGCATTGCCAGAAGAAACATGTCAATAAATTTAATTATTTTTAGAGTATAGAGTAAGAAAAAAATCTTTAAAATTTAAGCAATGAAATTAGAATTCTACAGATGGTTTTATGTGTCTGTGTGTGAGTGTGGACATAGCAGGTTAAAGGAGTAAATTAGACATTATAGTTGATATGGTTTGGATTTGTGTTCCTACCCCAATCTCATGTTGAATTGTAATCCCCAGTGTTGGAGGTGGAGCCTGGTGGGAGGATATTAGATCATGGGGGGTGGTTTCTCATGGTTTAACACCATCCCCCTAGGTGTTGTCCTGGAGAGAGTAAGTCAGGGCAAGATCTGGTTGTTTAAAAGTATGTAGCACCTCCCACTCCTCCATCTTCCCCCTGCCCTGGCCATGTGAGATGTGCCTGTTTTCCCTTCACCTTTCACCATAATGGAAAGTTTCCTGAGGTCTCTCCAGCCATGCTTCCTGTACAGCCTGCAGAACTGTGAGCCAATTAAACCTCTTTTATTTTCAGTTACCCATTCCTGGGTATTTCTTTATAGCAGTGCAAGAACACACTAACACAGTAATCAATGAGTTACCTGCCCATTTTCGAAAAGGTAATTAAGATGAAGAAAAAGCGTATAACAGAAGTCTCATACAGAAGACAGTCCTGCTAGCATTGTGTCAGCATTGCTTGCACATCTTTGGCTTGAACTTTTGTAATAAATTAACAAATGAATATTATTTATTATTTATTTTTTGAATTTCATAAGTAATGTTCTTCTGTTTGTTTTCCAGTATACTAAAAATTGCAAAGAATCCAAAAACATGCATAACGTTATAGTAAATGGTCCAAACAACAGAACATTAATTGACTAAGTGGGTGCAGTGTGTTTCTGTGACCACCAATATAAAACGGAAATATTTTTAGATAAAGGTAATGGACTATTACAACTTAAAATGATTTTATTGTCTGTTTCATCATGAAATACCTTATAATGAGATGATGTGTATATCTATAGTGAGTATGTTTTTTTTTAAAGGGTATAAATTAGCAATCTTTTAAACCAGTTCTAAGAGGCAAGTTTGCAATTTGAGAATAACTGATCAACAAAAGAGATGAATATTTTACTATTTTTCTTCAGCATTTACTAGGTGCAGACTCCAGGTGTAGAAAATGTGTATTTCACAGTCTCATAGAAGAAACCCACTACAGATATGACACAAAGCTGATGGCTGAAAGGACAGACCCTTTGAATCTAATGCAAGGCTTTAATAAAGGCAAAGAAAATGTTATAGTAAAAGAAAGAATACACAAAATCATGAGGAAGCTGAGATGCTTTAAGGCACAGCTCTCTAGGGTCCTTTGTTAATCACATAAAAATCGTCTCTAGATTATGAACCAACAGCATATGTGGGAGGAATTGTGGTTTCAGAAGACTTTGTTCTTACCCTGGCCTAGGATTAATGCCAGACTTCCATACATTCCAGAGATAGCCATATAGCTGGCTTACTATCTCACACATTGGCACCTTGACTTGTACTAAGGAGCATCCATGGGAAGGATGAAAAAGATTTCCTAATGGATGCAAAAAGCCATTCGAAATTATCTTAGCATTTCAGGTGAGTTGGCCATTATAGTCAGAGGTGACAGCATTCTGAGCATCCCAGAGACATACCAGAACATGGCACATTTTAGAAAGGTTATGAGTTCAGTGTACCTGGAGTGTGTGTAAGTAAAATAGATAAAGAATTAACAGAATACTACTTCAGTTGCATTCCTGGGTGACAGACTTGGTACTGGGTCAGAGATAGCTCTTAGTTCTAGCTGTTGAACTTCAGATTCTGTAGAACATCCAGGTTGGAAATATCCAAGAAATAATTAAAAGCCCAAAATATAGAGCATAGTTTTTTTTGTGATCACTCAATAAACACTAAACAATTAAAAGGTGAATTTTAAGAGCTCTAACAATTCCTGTCAGAATCAGTTATAAATAGGAAAATAAACCAAAAACGTGTTTTAAAATCTGTTTTATGTTGTGCACTTACGTTAGAACAAATTATTGTTTTTAAGTTTCACCATCCTCAAAGGAAAAGATGTTTTCTCATTTAAGAAAGGCATCTGATATAGCACTGTAGGATGACTATAAATAACAATAATATATTATGTAGTTTCCAATAGCTAGAAGGATATTGAACGTTCCCAACACAAAGAAATGAAAAGTGTTTGAGATGATGGATATGTGAATTACCCTGATCTGATCACTATATTAAAAGCATCACTGTATACTCCATGAATGTGTACATTTATTATTTGTAAATTAAAATAATATTTTTCTAAAGAAAGAAACTTACACAAGATAAGGTGAAATGTGGCTTTACGTGGAAAAAGGAGTTTGCGTTAGAAATTTCATTATGACTTCTTTCTACCACGCGGTGTCAAATTAGACATTCTCTTCCTTTTGTTCTAGTTTCTCTTTTATCCAAGGATTTTAATCAATGTCTGAAGTTAGAACTTATTAAAATTTAATTCATATATGTATGTGCTATGTGTGTATACATATTATATATACACACATACAAATGTACATATATATAAGAACTCTGAATTTACTGTATCTTGCAGACTGGGGAACAAACGGTAACAACTTTTAAATCTAGCTGTCTTCATGCTGACAAAGCATCTTTCACATAAGTAATTCTCTTGAAACCTGAGAAAAGAGAAACCTGAATATTTTTTCTGAATACTAAGCAAGTTCCTTTCGAATACTTAATATCAAAGATCATCAATATTATATTGTGCATGTACCTCATCCTGCCTTATGGTAAAATATCTAAAAAGTCATCACAAACATCAAAAACCCATCTCCTGAGAACTGCAGAAATTACATATGTCATTTAGAGTAGTGGCCTCTATACCTTTGCAAACTGTGATGTCTCTGCCAAATATTACTACCTTACATTTGTTTACGTTTTTACATTCCAGTGAAGTAGTCAGAACTTATTACATTTTATAATAAGAATACAACCTCCAAGTGCATACATTACTTGTATAAGGTCACACCGTATAAAAAGTAAAACCTGTTCTTCTATGCAAGTAATGTTCTTTTCAAATTTTAAATTATTTGAAATATAATATTTTATTTCTTTACTCTGTCTTCCCAAGTTTCAGAAATACAAGAGTAGAGGAATATGTAGTCTATTTTACATATTTTAAAACATATGTAGAGGTAGTATTTTTATTATGATGATACAACTTTCATTTTGAATTTTATATGAAATCAACCATCTGCATTGAAGTATATATGAAAGAGAAAGCTATTTTCATGAATGACTGGCTCTTAATCCACAGAATGCTGCTAGCTGATAACCTATTGCCACATGCTTTTAGAAAAATATATTCAGTCCCTTTCTGCACTATCCTAATGCAGATAATCATTTTAGCAACTAAGGCCAACTAAGTATCCTTGGCCAGATTAAGAGATACTTCAATACTTTGTTTCATATGTCACAGAGCAACATTCTCATTGAATATGCAAAATTATTCTTATTTGGGTTTATTTAGGATAAGTCGTTATGTTTTAAACTGGTGTGCTTGTTAAAAATACAGATTTTCTGTCTATTCATTTTGATTTGGTAGATCTAGAATGAGCCTGGAAACCTGCATTTTGACTGCAGTGTACTTGAGAAACACTGGGAAATATCAGGTTACTTTCTTTCTATTGGAGGATGCAAATAGCAAAATAAACAGATGAAGCCTGTATTAATCAATAATGTCTACCTTGTTCCCTACCAATCTTTATAGGAAGCTAATGATAAGCCACAAAAGTGGGCGGCTTTAGTTTCAGTTTTCTTAAATTGCCCAAAGATGATGATTTAGGAGAGTAAAAAGAAAATTACAGGATCTGAATAATCTTTTGTACTGGTGATACCTAGATAAATAAACCTTTTGTGAACAAAGGTCTTATAATAAAGTTGATTATGCTAAAATAAATACCAGTTTTCCAATGATATAGAAATGTTTCTCTTAAGCTGTTCTTGACATGTTTGCATAGCACAGACATCACCATCAAGATATTTTGAATGTCCATCTATGATTAACAAAACTTGGAGTCAAAATTATATAGTATGTCCTAATAGTTCTCTGTCTTCCTCAACTGGCTCTCGATACTCCAAATGGGGCCCCTTGTCTTTCCCACATTCTCTTCCCTTAATTTATATCTTCTTACCAGCCATGTTCTGTCAAACTGGGTAAAGGTTAGAGATTCATCATTGGTCTGTGCTGACTTATCAACCCTATTAGTACTTTAGCAGTAAGTACAATCCTGTTAGAACTGTTGGCTGCTTAAAACTTGTCAGGTATCTATTCTGTCTTTATGTTCATGACAGTTCTGTGAGATACATACTGTAGTTATAATTATCCTATATATACTTACCTATGTTGGTTACCATTATGGCCCCATTTTATGGATAAGAAAATTGAACCTTAGAAAAATTACTAACCTACCTGGTTTGGCTCTGTGTCCTCACCTAAATCTCATGTGGAATTTTAAATCACCACATGTCAAGGGACCTGGTGGGAGGGGATTGGATTATGGGGGCAGTTTCCTCCATGCTGTTTTCATGATAGTGACTTCTCATGAGATCTGATGGCTTAAAAGCTTGGTACTTCCCTCTTTCTCTGCCTCTTTCTCTTTCCTATATGTAAGTAAGACTTGCCTGGCCCCACCTTTTGCCTTCTGCCATAATTGTAAGTTTCCTCAGGCCTTCCCGCCATATGGAACTGTAAATGGGTAAACCTCTTTTCTTTATAAATTACTCAGTCTCAGATAGTTCTTTATAGCCGTGGGAAAAATGGACTAATAAACACACTTTGCAGAAGTGACAGTTTGTTATTAGCATAGCACTCAAGTACAGATGGCAGCATGATTTTAGAGTATGAACTTCTAATCACTGTAGCATGACACCAGGTATGAGACCTCTAAGCCCTTTGTTTTTATTTAAGTAGAGAATGTCTCTTGTTAAAGATGTTTCTATGTCTTACAGTAGGTTGAAAATTTGTCAAGAAGAGTAAAGGGATTGAAGACTCTTGGTCTTACTGACATAAGCCATATAGAACTACGTGGTGTTGGTTCTGTTCTATTAGAAAAAAGATGCCCCCAGCACTTTGGGTTGCCAAGGCGGGCGGATCAAGAGGTCAAGAGATCGAGACCATCCTGGCCAACACGGTGAAACCCCATCTCTACTAAAAATACAAATAATTAGCCGGGCATGATGGCACCCACCTGTGGTCTCAGCTACTCGAGAGGCTGAGGCGGAAGAATCGCTTGAATCCAGGAGGCAGAGGTTGCAGTGAGCCGAGATTGGGCCACGGCACTACAGCTTGGTGACAGAGCAAGACTCCGTCTCAAAAAAAAAAAAAAAGAAAAAGAAAAAAGATGCCCCTATGTCTCACCCCTTGATATACTCCTGCTGTTTTGATGAGTAGTTTCTAGCAATTTATTCCTGGAAATTGCCAAAACAGAAAAGAATAAGTGTCTTGTTGTCACTGTCTTCTTCAAAACATATCAGCCAGGCAGGGTGTCTTCCCTCCTCTCCCAGTCTGACATTCCCAACCTTGAACTCTTTTTGTGTTTTTACCTCTGTTGCATCAGGATTTTCAGAGCCATATTTTTTATTTTTTTTAGTTCCTTAATTTATATATATTTTCAAAAGTATATTTGTTAATCATTTATACTGACTTCAAAGATAGCACATATTCATGCTCTATTAGAATTATAGTAAACAGGTAGCCTTGGCAAAGTAAGAGGGAATTGTGGAGGAAGAATAATAGTAGGATGGGATAGATGTTTATAAAACTAGGGCAGTTCTAGTAAGAAGAGGGACAGAAAGGGAGAGAGCTGCATTTGATATCCATGGAAGGTGAGTTTCCCATAGGCTGTAATTTTTCGTAATTTACTCTATGGCTGGTGAAGCAATTCTTAAGGAAATATTATCTGTACATTTTAGAATACTTATTGTCTAACTTATCAAAATTCATTCTTGAGCCTGGATTTAGTTTTAATAAAGAGATACTATTTCATGTTCATTATGAGTGCTATAGGAATATTCTAGAGTAAATTATTTATTTTCCTTCTAAAGTAATGTCTATAATTTATGTAGCAATACCCACTTCTGGATATTAATTATATTACAAAGGTTAAAATTGTCTTCTTTCAATCTATGAACCTATGGATTGATATTTCCTAAGACCTCCCATTTCTAGTTTTCTTAAAGGGACATATTTGAAAACAGCTTCCACAATGTGTGGCACAGAGTAGATGACAAATACATGTTAGAAATAATCTCCTTCTTTATATTTTCTATGCTATTTATAAAATTATGCAATAATTTAATTTAATTTCTGAGTGTTTCAATTACTTAAGGAGTTTTCCTAGAAAGTCTCTTAGTCAGTTAGTACTTCTATAACAAAAACCTGAGCCTGGATAATTTATAAAGAACAAAAATTTATTTCTCACAACTCTGGAGGCTGGGAGATCAAAGATCAAGGCATTGGCAGGTTCTGTGTCTGGTAAGGGTCCCATCTCTGCTCCCAAGATGGCATCTTCAACTCTGTGTCTTCCAGGAGGGACAAATGCTGTGTCCTCACGTGGTATAAAAGACAGATAAGTAATAAAAGGTCTAGCTAGTTCCTCAAGACTTTGCATAGGGGCATAAATCCATAGCCTAATCATTTCCTAAAGGTCTCACCATTTAATACTGTTGCTCTGGAGATTACATTTCAACATGAATCTTTGAGGGGGTACAATATTTAAACCAAGCTTGTCCAACCTGCAGCCCACTGGCCACATGCGACCCAATACAAGTTATTAAACTTTCCTAAAACATTGTGAGATTTCTTTTGTATATTTTTAGCTCATCAGCTATCCTTAGTCTTAGTGTATTAGTCCATTTTTACCTGAATATAAAGGACTACCTGAGACTGGATAATTTATAGAGAAAGAGGTTTAATTGACTCACAGTTCTATATGGATGGGGAGACCTCAGGAAACTTACAGTCACAGCAGAAAGCAAAGGGGAAGCAACCACCTTTTTCACAAGGTGGCAGGAAAGAGAGAGAGAGAAAGAGAGCTAGGGAGGAACTGCCAAACACTTTTAAACCATCGGATCTTGTGAGAACTCACTCACTATCATGAGAACAACATGGAGGAAAACACCCCCATGATCCAATCACCTCCCACCAGGTTTCTCCTTTGACAAGTGGAGATTATAATTTGAGATGAGATTTCTGTCAAGACACAGAACCAAACCATATCAGTTAGTGTATTTTATGTGTGGCCCAAGACAATTCTTCCAATGTGGCCCAAGGAGGCCAAAAGATTGGACACCACTGATTTAAACCATAACAGTCTCCTTTTCTTGCACCGATTACTAGACATGAACATAACTGTCATGGACTTTGCCTGTAACAACACACATCAAATCTTATAAATGACAGAGAGTACTATTACCTTGTTAATGCCATATGAATCCCTGAACTAGTAATGCTACTATCTTTTTTATCTTGATAATACTGTATACTGAAAAACCTAACACATATACATTAAAATTAATTCTTAGAATACCTACCTGTATCCTAACTCTTTGGATTTAATTTTATGTGAAGATATACTTAGAAAAACAAAGCTTTGACAATTCTTTTTAAAATGCTGATCTTAATCTGCCCAATACATTTTTCCCTGATAATTACCATTCCTTAGTTCAGCACTACAGAATATCTCAAAAGTTATGCTAACAATGATACTTTGGAGAGCTAAGTAGCAGAAATAATTCAGCTGTCACTATTCTGTACAGTAGAAAGAAATGTCATGACTTCTGACTTCCAACATTAATAACACAGAACTAAGAAAGCTCTAAAAAGAATATATTCTCTGAAAAATAAAACTGACAAGATGTCATGATTCATATATTTTCAGTTTTGAAAACATGACTAGAAATTCATTGGGACTTTTAAAAGCTTGGCAGTTTACTGGAAGTAGGAACTATACTAAGGAGAACCATTTTTAAAGCAGGGTTCGAGTTGCCTATGTGGTATATATACCCCTACAAAGCCTTTGATGTGCATTTCAAGCCTAAGAATTATTTCATGGTTTTAGAAATTAAATGTTGTTATAACAATTATAAAGAAAGTTATTTAGACAAAGAACTATGTAGATCAGAATGTAAAGACAAAGTTAGTTATTTCTTTATCCCATTTTGACAGAGAGTGATAAGTATTTCTGCAAAGTACTTAGCAATAGCAGAGAAAATGATGGTTAATAATTGTGAAGCTGTTTTTCATATTCATAGCTATTGTAACAATAAAACAAATACCCAGTGGGCAATTTGAAATTTAGTGAACTATCAAACACTTTTGTTAGTGAAATCACATATTAATCCAGCTGCAAATCAAAGTTCCATCATATACATGAAACAACTTTATTTTTATTTCACCTAATCAACAGTGAATCATAAATTAATTGGTTTTTTGTTTGTTATTTTACTCTATGCTGCTGTTGAATAGTCATAGCCTACTTTCTGACTGACCTTTAGTAAATTTATCAGATTATATGGCTTCTGACTGCAAACCTGTTTCTACTCTTTCATCTTGGTTTTTTTTTTTTTTGCTTATTTTGCTAATTTATTTTCTCTTTCTGTATTTTATGAGTAGTTATAAGCTACCTTAAATAACTTTTGGGTGGCAGTGGAATAATTTATTTAATCAATGAAATTTTTTTAAAAAATATTTTAATCTGAAGAAGGAACCACTGGGAATTCAAGATCAATCATCAGCAAAATACCGTTGTCTTAAACCTCTCTTCTGAACCTTGCTGCTGCTTCTTGCTCCAAATAAAAACCAGTTCTCTCATGAGGACACTAAATCCCTGGTAGCCTCTGAAATAGTAGATATTTTCTTTCCACAATTGTCCTGTAGCACCTGGTATAACAGGTTAATAAGTGTTTGCCCTTTCTCCTCCCTAAAATTTTCTAGCTTTGAATTTCATATTATCAAACCCTGCCAACCTTCCTCTCTGTATTGAAGTCATCTACAATCCTGAGTCACTCCATTGTTTTAATTTTCTAACTCTTGGTTCATAGTTCTCCTCTAAATAACTCCACACTATGAAGTATATTATAATATACAATATAGAATGTACATATTATAATATACAACAGAAAGTTCTAATATATAGTATCCTATGTAAATATAGGATCACACACTCAGTACTCTTCTGAGGTACTTATTTCCTTGTCAAAAAATGTTCTCAAGCAAATAGACACAGCATTCCAAGTCCTTGGTTCATTGAGTCAAGATGTGCTATTCCGGACTAGTAATAAAATTATCAGTGCACAATCCTATTCATATGGAAAATCACAACCAAGAAGTTAAATGATTTGCTATAAACTCTATCTGTCTATTGAACTGGAAATATGTAAATTAAAGACATTGAAATAATTTATATGATATATTTCTTGAATGCTATGCCTTGACCTTCATAAACTGGATCATTTAACAAGGCAAGTTTCAGACTTTAACCAATTTATAGTCACTGAACAAATGTGCCTCTGTGATTACCTCAGACTTACCTCTTTTTTACCTTATAGTTGACCAACTTCATGACCTTATTAATGAGATCACAATACATCCACATAGGGCACTTAAACTATTTAACACATATATTATTACAGTACTCTATCAAAATTTACTTTATTAAATTAAGAAAAGAAGTTTCTAGAGGAATATATAAAACATAATTAGCACCTAATAAAGTTTTAGTGTGATATTTCCTGCAAATTTTAACCTCTAACATTTGATAAGTAGTACCCTATTTAAATACTCCTTTTGTCTTTCAATTTTAACTAGTGTCATAAGTATACTTGCTAATATAAATATTCATTTTATGATCCCTGTTAAATTTAAGATTTTCACTAAATTCCTTGAGTTACAATGGGACATTAAAATTATTGAGAGAACTAGCATGATATATTTTCTTTGTCGTTTGCATTTATATAATTTCAAATCAGTAGATAAAAGCCAGAAACTAATTGGTGATAGTTGTTTTCTATAACCTACCTGAATTATATACTATAGAACAATTTAATTTTAGGAGTAGTCTTTGGCTTTTATTTATAAAGTTGTTTTAGTTCTCCCACTTGAATAAGTGAGATGTCTATTAAATACTAATTTATTAAATCCTAAGTACTGTGCTAAACTCCATTGTCTCATTACTTAAGAAATCCTGACAAATATCTGAGAAATACCACTCCTGTTTTTTAAAAGAGTAACAGGCTTGAGATACAAAGTAGATATAACAAAACAATTTAGAAAGAGCTGAGCCAAGATTGAAATCTTAATCTCTATAATTCTGCAGATTCCCCTTAAATTCTATATCACTATGCAAAGGAAAGTTTGACCTTGTTATTCAGTAAATAGTCTTTGAGGACAATCACAATTTACAAAAGTACACACCTTAACTTCAGTGTTTACGTGGAGGTTTGTATTTTACCCATAGCTTATATGATAAATTGGTAAATTTACTATCCTAATAACAAATTGAATACTCAATCAATGTGGGGAAGAACCAACCACAACCTGAACTTCTCCCAGGAAGTGTTTTTACAGCAGCAAACCAAAGTACTTTCTGTGGAGAGGCTAAGACTGTTGAGAGAAGAGAAAGCTACCTTTTCTCTCCCTGCATTTGCCCTAGGCTTTTGCCAGATCATCCACTCACTTTACACTCTTTCCTGCAGGCTGCTGGCAGGATTTCTATTGGCATAGATTGACAGATGGAGTTCTAGTAACTGAGGCCCCTCCAGCTCCAATGGGATGTCATCAAGGACTTGAAACAGGCCTTTCCCCAAACTATCTGCTTTATGAAATGCTATCTATCTTCAGATAAAGAGTTAATCATGATTAAGTGGCAGTAACTCTCAGAGCCTCTAGGAATAACCCATTATAGAATATATTGGGCTTTACAGAGTGATGCTCCCTGGGTTTGTGCAGATGTTTCCACTTGAATATTCACTAAAAGCGTGTGTTTTTGGAGGAAAGACAATACCATGTGTTTTCTATATTTTGCATGTAACAAGCAGTATCTGCAATTTCTATGGACAAATATAATTTTGAAATTTGTACTAGGTTAGCTCTGAAATGAGATGTAATAAGTATCATGACTCTCATGCTATTATAATGCTATGTTCTTGCCCATACTTCACTTATTTGTGTATTTTAATAGCATGTATCACTTTGAATGAAAACAATCAAATTAATTTCAGAATTGAGTCAGTATATGTATTTTGTATTTTGCGTTATTATCAAGGAACTGAAGTGGCATGTCACAAAATGCTTCAATTAAAATTATGTTAAGAGTAAATGATTTACTCTAATCTTCAGACATATTAATAAATGAAAGTGCATAGTTTATTAATTACTATTCCTATGTAACCATTAGGTGCACAGTTCATATTTCAATTAATAAATGGAAGTGCACAGAGTCAAGGTTCATTTTAATTTTAAATACCAGTTCTGTAGTCTGAAAATGCCAAGCTTGAATATTTGATATATTAATCAGATATATCATGAAAAATAGATACGTATAGTTCTTTTTGAGAAAAGTGATATACTGCAATATAGTTCTGTATATATAAAGGGAAGTTTTTATATAATTTGGAATTATAGTTACTAATCAGATTATTAAATTTTTAGAATGGTTCCAATAAAAACATAAAGATCTGTGATAATATCAGGATTAGAACTTTAAAAGGGCAGCTGAAAAATACTCTCAGAAGTTGTCCGGGAATATACTACCACTGATTTTTTTAAAGGCCAAGGAAAATAAAATAAAATTAGGATATGGTAAGGTTCAAACAAAACTAATTAAACATTACAGTGAAGCTTTACATAACTTTACTAAATAACTCTAATTAGTGATAATTGAGTTCAAGTGTTGAGAAAACAAAATCAAATTATCTTTAAAAAACAAGGACTTAAAAAGTAAACAAAATTACTAAACTGAATTTAGAAGTGTATAATAAGATTGGCCTAATTATATCAAAAGTGTGACTTGTGAGAGTGGAAGCAGAATACTTGCTCACTTTTACAAAAGGAGAAGAGAGAATTAGGCTATTTATCAGCTGCTAAAACAGCTGATCACCTCATATCTATATCTGACTACAGACTGATAAAAGTGAGATGGACCCAGCTGATTCTATTAAAGCAGAGTGCTAGAGTGCTGCACTCCTTTCCCGTTCTCCACTGTGGTCATTGTCAGGACCCCACCCTATTTGGATGCTTGATGTTCCTGTTGTCCCATCTGTCATTTAGTGAGCCAAAGTCACCAGCTTCCCAGCAGATTCCTTTCAGCCTACTAATAGAATTATGTTGGCTCTATAAAATAATAAGAAAAAAATGGCTCTTCTTGAAAAGAATAAAAGCCACAAACCCTGATATTCTAGCATTACTTTGGGATCTGGAACTAAATAATACATACCTGTACACATCATTTGACACAATTTGCTTTTGGAAGCAAATGCTTATTGAGTGCCTGCTATGTGTCAACAACTTTACCCACAAAATTTTTTCTCACAGCCCACTTATAAGTACAAGGGATATTTATCTACATTTTACAAAAGAATAAGCTGCAGTTCAGTGACCTAGCATTCATAGACCTAGCAAGTGACAGAGCCAGAATTCAAAGCTTAAGTCTATGTGACTGTCACTCTGAAGCTTATTTGCATAGTTCCACCAAACCACATCTACAGGGATCTTTGAGTTTTCTGTTCATCACTTTCTCTTCAAATATCTGGAACAGTGTCTGGTACACAGTAGGTCTTCAGTAAACAGCTGTGGAATAAAATAAGTTCTACTCTGGTGCAGAGCCTGCTCTCACTAGTGCCGATGTAGGAGGCCACTGACATTAAACTTGTCTCAATCTGTTCCAGCTCAGAGTGTTTTTTGTTACTGTTGTTTATTTTCTTTACCTTTCCTTACTTTTGAATCTTTAAACCTGGAAGGTAAAACAGGATCCAGTCTTCTTTGATTTGACCTTCATAGCGCATTAATGACAGTTCTGCACACAGCAATGCTTTGCAGAGGTAGTCAGACCATATTAATCATTGACAGAAAGTCTGTTAAAAGAAATCAATAAATCTGCATTTCAGGAGTATCATTAGCCCATACTCATTTTTCACTCAAAAGAACTATGCACCACCTATCAAGATCTGAAGAGTAGATTTTTCTGCTTTTCTAAATAAAATGAGGACAGCAGTTTGAGTAACAGACTCCTTCAATATGATCACTCATTTTCTGTGATATTCAAATATGGAAAAGAAGTTCTGCTTGCAGCATGGGAGGAGGTTTTCTCAAAAATGGTTTAAGAGGTCAAAACAAACAGTAATCACAGCCAGAAAACTACGCTGTAGCAATTATTGTATATTTGAAAGCTTCTTGTTGCAGTTCATTGGGTTTATTCTCAAACAAAACCAAATCAACTTTGGGTAGAATGGAGGCTTTCGGTAGAATGGAGTGAAAGAACTTGTGAGGAAAATATGGCACCCTGGTCATTGAAGATGTGGGTGTAGCCTACAGCAACATTAGTAGGTAAAGGATTTAGGTCTATTTTGTTCACTGCTGTATCCTCATTTCTGAAACAGAACCGGATACATAAACTATGCACAGTACATATTTTTGAAGTGAATTAGGACATAGAAATCATACCAATGATGATAATGGTAGTGACAATGATAATCCAGTGTCTCAGAGAAGTCCTGTGAATGATAAGCCCTGAAAGATGAGGGGCGCTAGAGCATTTAAAGAATCTTCTCTCCAAAAGCTAAAATAAGAGATAAATTTAGCTCAAGAGAGCTCAGAGGGTACTTGAAATATTGGGGGTTTCTGCAAATTAATATATGTAGAGTTCAGGAACATAAGCAGATTTAGGAAGATTATTTTGTGCAAGTTTAAACATGAAGTGAAACAATGATCAGTATGTTGTATAGTCAAAAGCTTAAGTAAGTTACATGAAAATGAAAAATGAGATATAGATGCTTATTATTACTGTTATGCAACATTGCTTCTTAATTAATTTAGTGATCAAGGAAAAATAATTAGTAACCATGTTGGAAAAGGAAAGATATATTTCTTTTTATTGATAATCAGATTCCAGGACACTTAAATTAAAAAAATATAATAATACTACTGGGCTTAAAGAATTTGGTAATCTGACTTCATACTGGGTAAATATTCCTTATGTAGCAATATATTCTTTTAAGTAGAATTGAAAAATAATCTAACTTACCAAAAATTATAAAACAACTAAGAACATATTTAGCATGAAGTATACTCAGCTTCACTAAAAAACAGAATAAACACTTACTTAAAAGAGCCTCACAAAGAGACATATTGTATGTGTAGATATCCTAAAAATGTCACTTGTCTCATGTTATATATAAATCTGATTAAACTGTAATGATAATTGCAAATAAATTAAATTACAGTAGGAATTCAGAAGGATAAATGTGTGAAAGTAACCAATATGATTTTAAGGAAAAAAAAAACTTGCATATGTGTTGGTGAAGATTCTAGCTGCCTCAAGAAGCGAAACCCATTCCTAGTAGCTTAAAATAGGGTCTTTATTCTTGCTTACTTTACAGTTCATTGTGGGTGGATTGGCTCTTTTTATTTGCTTGATGTGGCTATTATTTCATTTTTATTTCTAAGCATAAATTCATTGAATATTCATTCTGTGACAGTCGCTGGTTGTATTTTCTCATTTAATTCTCATGAGAACACTGAGTTTTTTCCTATTTTATGAATGAGGAAAGTGAGGCTATGAAAGGTAGAGTAAAATAGTAGCATCAGTATTCGGAAATTCATTTTATCTGACTGTAGAGTACATAGAATATTCTTTTGACTGCCTTAGTTTTTAAACCCCTCTCACAATAGAAACAGTATATAACATAAATCTTAACCTGCTAAATGGATGTGGCCTAAATAAGTAATATTATCCTCCGTTCCATCCTCAGTTTTCACATCTATAAAATAATGGAAGTTACATGAGAATATTTCCACAGCCCGTGTGTTTTATAATCATGTGGTTCTCTAGTGAGAAATGGATTGTGAAGCTTGTCTGGCTCCAAACCCCATGCTTTTGGTTTTCTATACAAGTTGATGCTTATTTATTTTTATAACACTTCTGTTGATAACCGTATAGGTAAATGCCCTATTTACTCCACCTGTCTCACTCTTCAGATGTGAAGGATGTTTGAGTATGGGAGGGTCTCCACAGAAAGGGAAAAAACTCGCTGCTTCTTAGCATGACCACATCGTACAAACTTGGTGGGGGAGCCTCCTGAGCAATGAACACTCCTGTTTATAGCAAGTAGATTTGTTTGGGCTTAAACATGGAAATTGTATTTGAAAACAAGAGATTATGAACATAATATACCCCATATCCATGTAAAACAAGAACAAATATAATTTAATAAAGAATTGTTATAATAAAATGAGAAACAAATATTAAATAAAATATAAAATGTAGACTTCTTAATATTCAGCCCATATTTTAAAAATTTTCTATTCAAACTTTCTTGTTCTTCTTTAAAGGATACACTTTTTGGAGTATTTAGTTTAAAATTTAAAGTATAACCTTTTGTTGGTGGATCTATTTTAGTTTTCTTTAGGATTACAGTTTTGATTAATAAGTTGAAATCCAATTGATTCTGACCCTGCTTTAGCAAATTACTATTATGATGTGCTTTTTAAAAATAGCTTTTCCTGTATTGCTTGGCAATGCAATCATAGAAAGTCAGCCAAATAAAGGCTATAAAATTAAATTGGCTTACTCCTATATCGCTTATCTACTGGGTACAGTTGAGTAGCTAACAGGCTTAAATATTTTCTTTTTTTGCACATATGGAGTCAAATTTCTTCAAAGGAAATTTAGTCCCATCATATTATAGGCTCTGCAACATTCGTTACAAAGATACATACCCTTTTTAAAAATAATTAGAATATTCATTGTTATGCCACCAATATTTATGAACCTTGAAGCAATATGAAACTTTTATATTACAAAAAGTAGGATTTTTTCTCCCTTAATATTTAAATAATTCCATAGAGAGAACATATTATCTACATAAAATTATATATAAAATTATATGCATAAAATGTGTATTTCAGATATTTTTGTTATAAATGATGTCCTTTGTGTGTGAACTACTGTCAAATTTCATAGCAGTTAGACTTAGTAACTCTTTAGCTATTTATTTAATTGTTATTTTTCTGGTATCTTTTAAAAAATCCTACATTATTTATAGAGTGATTCTAAAACATTTGAGGAAGGAAAGCAGAGATTATAAATTAGTCCATATGATGTCCAATACTGCTCTCTACTGGCAAAGAAGCAAGTCATAAACAACTATTTAGCCTTTCAAGTGAAAAAATATTCCATTCTAAATAATATTTGATAACGAGGGTAGAATCCTCAAACTTTCACACATCATTGTAAAATGCTTAAGGTAGGCATAATAGAATACAGTGAAGGAATGGAAGAAATGAATACAGACATAAATTGTGTTAATTAGCTTAAAAGAGAAGTCTGTTTCATTTTAATTATTTGAAAAATAGTTAAAGAAATTTTGGAAAATATTAACCAAATACGACATATCTTACTAGCATTTTTAAGAGTCACCAAGGTAAATATTTTGTATATAATAGCAAGTTTGCTAACATTTCTATCCGTTTAATTTCAGCAGACTGCAGCCTGTAAAATGACTGTTCTGAGTACATCTGCCTAAGCAATAAATATTAAAATACATTCAGTGGTGAGATATATGAGGTGCAGTATTTATATGGAATATAAAATTATGTTTATAGTATCAGAAATTTGTTCTGTATTTATTGAAATCTTTGTAGATTTTAAAAAGACATTTAATAGTTTGTAAAATCTGACAAAATCTATGTCCTTTTGTTTTTTATACTAATAACACGAAACATTTTTAGATCAATGACTACATCTTACTTTTTATAATCTAATATTCTAAATTTCCCATCTGTGTTTTACATCTTTCTTATCTGTTCATTTTATTTAGGAGTCATATTCAATGTTTTAATCTCAAAGTTTGATATATATATAGATATATACACTTGTAGATATACCTGCATATTTACACAGTAATGCCAAATAATAAAGTAATTGATGAGGATTTGTTTGTCAAGTTTGTCTAATATTGTCACTGGCCGATCACTTTTATTTTAATGTAAATTTGAAAGATAATATGCAATATTTTAAACAAAGTCACTTCTTGGCTATGAAGTAAAAGTTGATGTTTATTTTCATTGATACATTTTCATGGAGTTTTCTTATTTTTCTTAGTGAACATGTATTAATATTAAAATTAAAGTTTGCATTTATAAATAAACAGTAAAACCTTGTTGCACTTTCCAGGCACAAGCATACAATTGTGCAAAACACACATTTCTACTTGTGTAAACTCTGTGTACTGATATTTCTTTAAAAAAATTTTACCAAAAGTTTGGATCTGCAGCAGGGCCTTGAATAACTGTTTCATTTAGTGTTGTTTTATTCCATATTATTGGTTATACGGTTGATGAGAAAAAAAATCAGTTCCCAGCCGGGGATACTGTCTGTGTGAGGTTGTCAGGTTCTTTCCATATCTGAGTGGGTTTTCTCTGGATACTCCTGTTTCCTCCCATATCCCCAGATGCACAGGTTTGTGAACTGATCTGTCTAAATGGTCTCCTTCTGAGTGTGGGTGCGTTGAGTGCACCCTGCCACAAGGTGGCGTCCTGTCTAGCGCTGGTTCCAGCTTTGCCCCCTGAGCTACCAGGAGAGGCTCCTGCCACCTGGGACCCTGAGCTAAAATAATTGAGTAAATAATTATCTTACTTGTTTTTATTAATTTTTCTTAAATATATGTATAGCTCACATTGATTTCGGTGTTTAATATTAGAAGCATTTGGGTCTTTATTTAGAAGTTTGGTGATATTTTTGTGACCAGAAATATGCTGTAAGAAATTAACTATTGTTTACATCAGTTAGCCTGTGGTAAAATTGGTTTTATGTCCTTTGGCTAAAAATTGCAGTTTCAAAGAACCTATTGATGCCATTAAGTGGGGACTTATTGTACAGAAAAAAAAGATAAACAAAACCCTGAACACTAAGTAAGAAAAAATGCAGGAACAATTATCACTTGCCAGAGAACACATAACTTCTTTTCTTTTGCTCTTTGAAAAATAGCATGCTGAATCTAATTGTATAAAGCAAAATAGTCTAAAACATTGTGCTCTTTTTTTCACTAATGTTAATTTGTTTTGTTTTCTCATATGGAAGAATTAAGAGATCAAGTTGCAAAACATAAAGATGAGTATTTTTACACAATTTTATATAATGTTGAATATACCAGTGTCTCATTTTTAAGAGATTGTCAATTAAATATTTCTGTATTTCTTCTTTAGGTAAATAGTAACAGAAAATAAACTTTTTGAGATTAGCTTTTTATATTTAGCAAAATTTCCTTTCGATTTATCTAACTTGTTCTGTTTATCAATAATTCATTCATTTCCATTTTAGTAGTATTCCATAGTATAGATGTACCATTGTTTGTTTAAGCATTCACTCATTGCAGGACAATTAGGTTGCTTCTGACTTTGAGCTACTACAAAGAGAGCTACTATGACCGTCATTACAGGACATTTGCTTGAACGTTAGTATTCATTTCTCTGAGTTAAATACTCAAGAGTGCAGTTGCTGCATCTGATGGTAAGTCCCTGTCTAGTTTGAAAGGAAACTACCAAAAAAATTCTTTTCAGATTGGCTGTACCATTTTACATTCCCACCAGCAGTGACATCATGTAGTTTTATTTGCTAGATCTAGCAACCCTATTTAGGAGTATTGATGTCTCGCTTGCGTGATTCTCCCTGCTATTTTCTTGAACAGTCATCTTATTTCCCGTTGCAGCATTATTCTCTTCCATCTCCCTCTGAAATATGGCAGCTACCTGAGGACCCATGATTCTGGCACTCTTTTCAATCTCTCAGCCTTTCATTGTGACCTTAGTGCCAGGATCTCCCTAATCCATGTGTTCTCTTCATAAATCTTCTTCCCCAGGCTCCAGCATTGTATACCCATTTGTTGACTCTGTTATCTCTAGTGAACACGTCAGAGTCATGTTAACCTCAGTATGCTTGAGTGTATGTTTCATTTCTTCCTTGCGTCTTATTAGTATGTCACCTTTTTAGAAAGAACTGATGACTCTATCTTAAATATTACCCACAATCTGCCCAGTTCATCTGTGTGATTAAAATATAATATGTGTGTCTGTGATCTAGACATAAACATAGACAATAGATATAGACACACACACAGACACACACACACACACACACACTCATTAGGATAAACTCCATAAATACAGGGACATTTTTATCTGATCTATACCTGGCACTTAGTAAATGCTAGACTGATAGTAAATGCTCAAAAATATTTTAGGGAATAAATGAACATATGCAAAATTAACATGTTATCATCTGGGGGCTTAATTTCATTTTTATTTTATCAAAATAATCTATGTCAATTTAAAATAGTCAAATATTTCCCCAAGATTTATAATGAAAAAGCTAAAAACCAAAATCTTCTCTAGCTCTTCTCCTAAGTCTCACTCATGGAAGCAACTGCATTTTGCTTTCCTGTCTTTCATCATTTTATTCTGTGCTGGATAAACTGTTGTACTGCTGTGCTTTTATTTGTCATATTTGTAGTGGCCATCAACACCCTCCTAACATCTCTGCCCTGTTTCCTGGGCTCATTACTCCCTCTGTTTTATTTTAGTTCTTTCTTTTCGTTCTGAGAACTGGGACATGGCAGGGCAATTTTTTGAGCCTTTGCACATCTCAGTATGAATTTTTCTTTCCTCATATCCTGGAAACTTGGTTCAAAATGATCATTTCCTTCAGAATTTAAAGTTACTTTCTTCCTTTACTAGTGATGTGAAGAAGTCTGATGTCATTCATATTTCTGGGTTTCATTTCGTTTTATTTTTTGTTGTTTGTTTCTCTCTGGAATCATTTATGATCTTTTTAAAAAATCTCTAATATTTTGATGATAAGCCTATTTATGTTCATATATTTGTTTTCGTTCATTAATATGCTATAACATTGAGTTCCTTAATCTGAAAATTCACACTTTTGTTCTGGGAAAGTGGTTGATAGCATTCTTTCCTTTAGTTTTCCCTCTTCTCTATTTCTAGGACTCTATTTGGTTTAATATTGGCTCTCCTAAAAAAGGTTCTCGCCTTTAGGCATGCATCAGAATCACCTGTAGAATATGTTAAAATGATTGCTGGGTCTCACTCCCAGCTTCTGATTGAGTAGAATTTGTATTTATGACAATTTCCTAGTTATGGTAGTTGCTGCTACCAGTCCTGGGACCAAATTTCTAAAAACACTATTCTAGACTAATTCTCCAACTGTTCTATTTTGTGTCTTCTTTTAAATATCTGGCTTTTGTACTTCTGTTTCCTTTCCATGGCCTGCCATTCCCCAAATATCTATCTTTCTGATTGTTTTACATTTCACCTTATCTGTGACATCTCCTCTGAACATCCTATTTAAAATGGTATGACACAGAAAACAGACACACAGACACAATCAGACACTGACTTCCACCCTTCATTCCTGCTGTCTTTCTGGAGCACTTCTAAAGTACCACATAATTCACTTATTCCTATTAATATTGTTTGGCTCACCCACTAGGTTGTAAGTTCCATTAGGGTAGAGAGATTTGTTTTTTCAGTGCATTTAATAAACATTAATGTTATGTTAATTAATAGATAACATTATATGTTTTTATTTCATATGATTTGAAGTATATATACATTGTGGAATGGTTAAATCTGGCTAATTAACAAATATATTACCTCTCTGCTGTATCCTTAGCTCCTAAAATATGACCTGAAAAAGAGTAAGCATTTAATAATTACTTCTTGTAATTTTTTCCAACTTTGTCTTTTAATATTATTATTTTTTGATTGCCTGAGTCATGTTTTTAAGTGTCAGCTCTCTTTCATTCTATATGTACTGCTTTTTCTAGCATCCTGCTTTTATTATGAATGCAATATATTTATATTGATTGTAGAGCATTAGCCATCTTTTTTCTTCTTGCTTTTCCTCTACTTTTCATGTGAGAGGCTTTTCTCTAATATATTCACATATTTGCTGTGTTTTGATATTTAAGACTGAGTCACTCAAAAGCCAACTGGCTGCTCTGTGTATTTGAGCAGGGCTTGTCATCCACTGACTGATCAGGTGACCCACCTATTTCACTTGGAAATTTTGACTATCAGCGTAGGTTGTCTTGTTTTTCTTGGGCTGTTTAGCCCAGGGAAAAATTCTTTTGCTTGGAGACTTATAAGATTAGCAGCTAGTATCCTGAGAGCCAAGCTGAGAAAGGAGACTAGGAGTCTTTCAGTTCTGCATGTGGACTTCTGCTTAGTATCTTTGTCAGTTAGGTGCCTCACTTCTGGTCCCAGCCATGCGTAGCATTTTGCAGCCTAGAGCTCCCAAGCTTAATTCTTCAGCTAGTTAACAACTCTTCTGTTGGAATACGGTGGATTAATTCCCTGGTCAGGGCCTGATTCCATTTTTTTTGTTTCATCCTCCAGGAATCAAGCAGAGTTGAAAAGATAAAAATCAAAGTTTGTTTCCTTTGTACAAGCCTTTTGATGGCACTTAGGACGGTGATTTATGGGTTTATATACCAGACTATATGTCCCTGGAATGTAAGCATGTAAGCCTTTACCCAGTGTCTTAGGCAAGTGTTTCCCAGAACTAAACCCCAAGGCAAAAGATTTAAGTGCATATGATTTGTTAAGGGAATACTCCCAAGAGAAATCAGTAAATGAGTAGGAACAGCAGAGCCGATAAGAAGAAGAAATGAAGGAAGAGTACATATCAGCTGAAGCCTCAGCATTAGCCTAATTCCATGGTAAACTATGCATCATAACATTATACTTACTGCTTACCTCACCTCCAAACAAAGAAGCCAAGTCAGTCATTGGCTAAGGAATGTGATGATGGGCGGTGTGGGTATGGGGGATTAAAAAAACTCCCATATGCTTCTAGCTCTCAATACTGGCAAAGTGATTTTGACTTCATTGCCCAAAGGGAATACTCTGGAGGTCTTGAGTGTGAGTCATTACCAGCAAAGCATGTGGAAGCTGGAAGATGGGTGTCTGAGTTGATAAAGTAGATCCCAGGAAAACTGAGCAGGCACCAGTTGTGTCCACTAAACCCTAGTATCTTCCCCTCACAATAATTTGATAAAGGAATGACAATCCCTCATAAACACCTTGCAGTTTAAAGAGGTTTCCTTTTTTTCATCTCTGTTATTACAATGATTTTATAAGGAAAGAAGAACAGCATTATTATCCTTATCTTTAAAAAGAGTAAGACAAGGCAGAAACTGGGGGACTTTTCTAACATCTTCAGCTTCTAAATTTAGAACTTGTTCTAGCATGCTACTTCATATCTAAGAGTTTTATAAATATTTTAGATAGGCATAAGAAATGCATATAAATATGAATTATTTAATCTATGTATCATGATATTTTATCATTTAAAAATACAAAATGTATTATAAGGAATAAACTATTTTTTAGTTTTAAAATGATTGTCATATAGGTTTTTTAATATTACATAAGAAAAAGTTGGGTTAAATAGCGAACTCCATACTAAGATATATTTTAATTTAATTCCCACCATCACTCAAGGCTTCTCCCAGTGTTGCGTTACTCAAAGGATTTAATTAAAACTAGCGTGAAAGAAACATGTTAAAAGGTTCCTGGAGCATATCTAGAGATTTATTCATTTTGAATATACTTGGAGTTCTTCCATACTTTTCCCCTATGGCTTTATTTGCATATAATGCTTTTGACTCACGACATTTCTGCTGAAGTATGAATATTCCTTCAGAAATATTGCCAGTAACACTTACATATTATTGAACCTATCTTCTTCTAGTTCAAGAATTACTTACCTGTAAAGGATCCACCTTTGCTTCTCTGCTCCTGCTAATCCTAGACCACCCACTAATCATGAATCTCTCAGTGATATGATAAATTCAGATAAGCTGAGAACAGTTTACCCCAGGGATGTATTCAGAAGTAAATAGCTACTATTATGTTAAATCCCCTTCAGTTATTTGAACTCTTCTTCCTTTCTGGATGATCTGAAACGGTGCTTTTCAAACTTGGTGGCACATTAATATCACTTAGGGAGTTTTAAAATATATAGATGTTGTCCTGACTCTGCCCTAGACAAGTCAAATCAGACTTGCAGGCATTCGTAATAAGTTTACAGCTTCCAATGTGATTCATTCTCTCTCTCTCTCTCTTTCTCTTTCTTTTAATTGAGACAGGATCTCACTGTGTTGCTCAGGCTGGCCTCAAACTCCTAGGCTTAGGCAGATCTCTTGCCTCAAACACCTGAGTAGCTGGGACTAACCATTGCATATAGGTTTTCTAACCACTGTACCTGGCTAAAGTGCCCCTTGTGATTCTATCATGCAATCAAGGTTGAAAACACTCATCCAAAACTGGAGAAATGTGACAGGTCCATTGGTGTCAGGAATAGATTTGGCTGTCTCCCAGTCTTGGTAGTGGGATTTCATTTCCTTTTCAGCTTAAAATTTCTTGTTCACTTTGGTCTTTCATGTATGCCTGGTCAACCAACAACTTCAGGTCACAGTGGGGCAAACTGAAAGCCTGTTGATATCTTATCCAAGGCCTGTTAGTTTGGTATAGTTCAAGCATATTAGAAAAAGGAACTGTTGGCTGGGTGTAGTGGCTCAGGCCTCTAATCCCAGCACTTTGTGAGGCTGAGGCAGGTGGATCATGAGGTCAGGAGATCAAGACCATCCTGGCCAACATGGTGAAATCCTGTCTCTACTAAAAATACAAAAATTAGCTGGGTGTGGTGGCACACGCCTATAATCCCAGCTACTCGGAAGGAGTATCACTTGAACCAGTGAGTTGGAAGTTGCAGTTGAGAGGAGATTGCACCACTGCAATCAAGCCTGGCAACAGAGAAAAATGGCAACAGAGAAAAATGCCCGTCTCCCCCCGCCGAAAAAAGGAACTGTTGTATCTTACAGAATCTGAAAAGTGAAACTTCTCTTTTCCTCAGTACAATAGTGCTTTACTCTCTATCCTCCATGAGTTCACCAGAAAGGGAACAACAGTTATAGCCTGTATTTTCAATTCACCTTGGTACCTACCTTCCACTATCCTCATGGCCTGTTAACTGTTTCTAACCCTGTTCTTTGGACTTCAGTACAAGGAGTCACTTGCAATGCTTCTAGAAATATAATTCCCTTACCCTACCTCTAAAGATTCTGATTTACTTGACAAAGGAACATGTATTTTTACATTTTAACCAATTCCCTAGGTAATTCTCATGCCAGTTATGCAGAAAGCTGATTTTGAAAATCAAAACTCTTATTTCTTTAGTGGTTATTATTTTTTTCAAAAATGAAAGAAGGAATAAGAGATAGCATGACTTTACTATTTTTTCCCTTCTATTCTGTAAGTTAATATATGAAAAAGATTCCACTTATGGTATCTTTATGTAAAGTTTACAAACACATATTGATACCTATGTCTATACATAGGAGAAGTGATTAATTCATGAATCTCTTTGGTCTTATAATTGGTGATATGTTACAAGAGCAAAAAAAAAAAGGCTTTGGAAATTTACATATACTTCATTAATTTAATGTTGATTTGCTCTGTATATAGGAATGTTTTATAAAATAAAACCTCTATATTTCAATTCTACTTGATATTGTACATTTAATAACATTAGACTTCTGTTTAGGAAGTATTATGTCTCTCCAAGGTAGAGATTTCATTACAGTGTGATAATTTTTATGAAACTTTTTTCAATTTATGTATTGGTCAGGTTTTAACTAAACACACTTACTGTATTAGTCTGTTCTCATGCTGCTAATACCTGAGGCATACCCAAGATTGACTAATTTATAAAGAAAAGAGGTTTAATTGACTCACAGTTCCACAGGGCTGGGGAGGACTCAGCAAACTTACAATCATGGTAGAAGACAAAGGAAGAGCAAAGTCATATCTTTCATGGCAGCAGGCAAGAGAACTGATATAGGGGAACTTCCCTTTATAAAACCATCAGATCTCTCACAGTCATAAGAACAGCCTGGGAAAGACCCACCCTTGTGGTTCAATTACTTCCCATCAGGTTTCTCCCATAATACATGGAATTATGGGAGCTACAATTCAAGATGAGATTTGGTGGGGACACAGCCAAACCATATCACCTACTGACTACCTTCAGGGTATTTAAAACAATAAAATTGTAGACCATGTATGTTTTATTTCTTTAGTCCCTTCCTACAGCTTTACTTAGTTGTATATATTGGCTGTTAAAAGAAGCTTGTATTTTAAATTCTACATGTTAGATGAGTTTCATAAGTGGAAAACAAGAAAAATGTTTACTCGAAATTATGAACTGTGAAATATACTATTGATGTTAAATATAGTAACCAAATACAATTACACGCTTTGAAGGAAAAATAATTTTTAATTACTTAATAAGTTTACTAAATTTTAACTTTTCAGATCAACATTATTCCCTTGGGTCTAATAAAATAACTTTAGTTTTCTTTCCAGTAAAAATCTGCAAGTGAAATATTTAGAAAAAAAAAGTTTTTAAAAATAATCTTTGATTAACAGGAAGTATAAATGATAAGGTAGTATATTTATATTTTCATATAACATAAATAATAATTCTATTTAAGATATGAATTTACATTACTATTAAACCATTCTATTATGCAGTCTTATAGTTCAACATGGTTCAGTGATATACGATGTAGTAAAGCCTGTGTCTCACAAGTGACCATTTTCAGTTTCTTGGCAGTACAGAAGTGGAACAGCCAAAAGGAACAGAAGTTGTGAGAGATGCCGTAAGGAAACTAAAGGTAGGGAAAGCCCTTTAAATAAATTACAAGTGTATTGACTCTGTCATGTCAGTAGATTGATGGAGATCAAAGCATGAATAGTTTTATCACAGATATAGCTTTGCTCTATTAAAAATGAACTATTCAGCAAATTTGATCATACCAAGAAAACATTTTTAGTAAGTACGTATACAAAATTGTTTTTAAAATATGGCATACTGTTCATATTTTTCTAAGATATAATGTGTCATTTAAAAATTATATATATATATATATATTTGTTTTTGTTTTTATTTTTGTTTTTGAGATGGAGTTTTGCTCTTGCCACCCAGGCTGGAGTGCAATGGTGCAATCTTGGCTTACTGAAACCTCCTTCTCCCAAGTTCAACTGATTCTCCTGCCTCAACCTCTGGAGTAGCTGGGATTACAGGCACCCACTACCATGCTCGGCTGATTTTTGTATTTTTAGTAGAGACAGGGTTTCATCATGTTGGCCGGGTTGGTCTAAAACTCCTGACATCAGGTGATCCACCCACCTCGACCTCCCAAAGTGCTGGGATTACAGGCATGAGCCACCACGCCTGGCCTAAAAATAATATTTTATGGCAGTGTGCCTTGAGTGTTGATGTTTAGTAGCTTGCCTTTACTTGGATAATGTGAACTTATGTCCCAAATCAAAAGCTAGTAATGGTATAACAACTATCTTTAAGAGCTAGGATATATCTACCAGTTAAAAATGTGGAGTTAGTGTTCACTCCAGGCAGAATTTTGCAGTGACAGTGTATATTAAAGATGTCCTAATCAACAAATCCAGAAAGAACTAGCAATGTCCATAAGTATCCATGGAGGAACAGGTGAGACTGAGAGAAGAGAAAGACATTTAATAAGCAACCCCACATATCCTAGTCAACAAGTTTCCTGAGAAAATCTTACAGAAGATGCCACATAGCATGTTTTTCTAATTGTTCCACATCTCAAAGGACACTGTTGTCACTGAGACTTAAAAATTTATAAACCGGCCGGGCGCGGTGGCTCACGCCTGTAATCCCAGCACTTTGGGAGGCCGAGGTGGGCGGATCACGAGGTCCAGAGATTGAGACCATCCTGGCCAGCATGGTGAAACCCTGTCTCTACTAAAAATACAAAAAGTAGCCGGGCATGGTGGCACGTGCCTGTGGGCCCAGCTACTCGGGAGGCTGAGGCGGAAGAATCGCTTGAACCCAGGTGGCAGAGGTTGCAGTGAGCCGAGATTGCGCCACTGCACTCAAGCCTGGCGACAGAGCAAGACTCCGTCTCAAAAAAAAAAAAAAATTTATAAACCTCTTTCAACAGAATTCTCAGCTTTATCACATAAGAAAATATACATACCACTACTTATTTCTTTTACACAGTTAATGTTATTCTCTATAATTGCTCTCACATTTTTGGAGAAACAACCCTTCTTTAACTTTATTTGGTTTAGGGACCATCCAGTTATTCTAAAGGAGGGTTAGATCTCTGATTCTGCTAGGCAAAGACAGAGACATTAAATGCTTTTACTTTGTTTTGAGAATGTCGTATCTGGTGTAATCGACTCTGTGTTTAA
>CAUYLG010049059.1:0-57633 GCA_963573385.1 Cacajao melanocephalus
GAGCCGGAGTCGTCCCGTATACTCCGCGCCGAGAAGCACCGTGCTGGGGCGCCGGCAAAATAGCCGCGCCGGCCAAAAAAGTCGCGCTGGCGACCCGTGTGGCTCCTCCGCCGGGAATCTCCTAGTCTGTGGGCAACAAAAACTCGTCTGAAAGTGCGGCGTCCACTCGCTCTCTGCGCTTTCACTGGGAGCTACAACCCTGAGCTGTTGTTAATCGGCCATCTTGGATCTCTCTCGGACCCAGAATGTTAAGCTGCGTCAGTTTCCAGGTAGACCTGCCTGTGTCACCGGGCCACTCTTCACTCTTATTTGCCTCCTCTCCTCCGACGTTTAGATGCTGGACTTCCTTAAGAATCAGTTAGGGGCCCTGTTTTCCTTTTAACTCTCACCTCTAAATACATTTTCATTTCTAGCTTATCATCTACTAGCTAAGGAATCTTAAATTTATACCTTCAGATTTATCTGTATATTCAAGTGTTTATTTGACTTTCCTGTTTACTTGTCTCATACCTAGATTACAAAAAAATGCAACCATGATACTTCTGCTCAAGCCTGGTTATCTTCCACAGTTCATTGTCCCAATGAATGGAACTGCCATAGATACTACGTGATTCCAAAAATTAGGATAAACCCATTGTAATATATTCTTATTGTACCCTATGCTTTTGCTTCATAAAATTTATCCTACTTTGTAAATATGCATTTAATTTTGTAATTACTTGGGCAATATCTCTTCCCACTTCAACCATAAACTCTATGAGAACAGTGGCTAAGTCAGACTTTTATCCTCAGAGCCTAGTAAAATCTTCACACTTGGTTGGCACTCATGAAATAGGATGAATGTATGACTGCAAGAATGAACAATTTGTCTATATAACTTTTGTGTTCTTGTCATAGAGTCATCTCAAGGCATCCCATTTGGAAATGATTTTCTTCTTGCTTGGAAATTCCAAAAGGCTCCTCCTCTTTGAGTAGCACTTCTGCTCGTCAGTTTTCAAATCTGGTCATTCTCAAATACAAAGGAAGTACATGCATGAAATGTTAGCCGCTGGGGTAGTGTAGGAGGAAAAAGAAAAGAATTTCATAACTAGCTATTGAAGGAATTCTGTGAGTCCTAAAATTTTAAATGGAATTTTTTATGTTGAACCATAGAGAAAAAGCCCATAAAACTGAATTAGAGGAAAGGTTTAGAAATTTAATTCCCTGGTTTATTGTAGATAAATGAGATTAAAACAAAGGATTTTACCTTGGTTTAAAAAGTGCTATTCTAGTCTCCTCTAGCCAAGCAAAGCCCGCATGCCTTCTTTAAACAGTATATCAGAGGACAAAAAGGCATCTTGTTTAGAGTAGTCCTTGCATAAAATTATCCAGAGTTTGGGGATAATTCCACCCAGCTTCTCCTTTTGAAGCTAAACCATATGGCTATTGCCCTATTCTCTTTAACTTGTTCTAATCCAAAATGCAAGATTTCAAGAAATCCACCAGGGATATTACACTAGTTAAAAAATATACCTAAAATAAAAGTTAAAAACAAATTAAATAAGTTGAAATAAAATCTTACAAAGTGTAAAGCAGATAGAATAGAGGTGCTCTACTCTTTGGGATGGGTTGAAACGTACCCTATACATCTGGGTTAATAATGCTTTCTATTCATGTTAATACAGCCTCTGGGGTCATTCCACCTATATCCTCCATGAAGCATTCTCCACAGCAATTTTTTTTCCTCAAATTTCAGTCATATTCAGAGGATCTTTATAAGGGAAAATGTCCTGGAAACTTCTGAGATTGGTTTAAATTATTATTGTTGGTTTATTATTTATTGTTCATCATGACTGAACAAGTACAAATATAAACTATGTATATGATATTATTTTACGTTTGTGGCTCCTCTGCAACTCTAAAACTAGTGAAAGGCCCAGGTTGTCTACTCAAAACCTTTAACAGCTGCTGAAAAGACAGATCTTGGAAATTAAAGTTTTGATCCATCAAAATAACAGAGGATTCTTTTAGTTGCCTGCTGAGCGCGCAGTCTTCATTCTGCTTTTTAACAGCAGATAGCCAAGACGTGGGTGAAAGCCCTAAGCTGGGAGATGTCACTACAGGACTTCAGGGTCAGAACTCTGTATGAACCAAATCCTTTCCCAAGGACTAAGTGATTTGGAGTAATCGTAATAGTGGGATGTTGGGCTATTTCCATCACCTTTAGCCAGCAGTGACTCTTACTAATAATGCAGCATTTAAATGCAAACTAGATGGCACGCTTGCCCACTATCTACCTAAGGGATAGCTAATAGATAACAACTGTGCAGTTTTAGTTTATTATAGTTTGTAGATTTTTTTATGTTGTCTACTGGCTGACTGACTTTATGGTTTCAATTGGCCTTAAATGTCTCAATTAATAGAAGAGTTCAGATATATTTTTTTTCAGTTAGTTCAATGTTAAAAACAAAAACATTTTAAATAATCCTTATTTTTTTCTCTCCATTAAAAACAAGTCAAGGTTGAAAAAGGAAGATAAAGAAGAAAGAAAAGAACATTAGGATAATGGATATATATGTGTTTAAAAGAAAGCCATTAGGGGGAGAGAATGACTAAGAGAGAATCCCAGGAATGAGAAAAATGTAAAAATTATTTCTCTTTTGAGAACATACGGAGTAATCTGTCTCTCTTTATATAACAAACTGTTTATAGAGAGATAAAGGCTCTGAAATCTCCAGTGTGTCTGCTTAGGTCTCATCTCTCTAAGCATGAAAGAAAGGGCATTGGGAGGTCATGACCTTCTGACCTTGAATTTATTTGCTTTTGTACCCACAAAATTCTAACTCTATAAGGAAATTCTAGATGGGACCAGGTTAATTTTAGGGAGAAACACATCCAAACTGTTCCAGAATCTGTGCCTCAAGTTTATGCCAGCTAGAATGACATTTTGAAATATCTTATAAAATCTCTTCCCTGTCATACATACTCTGAAGGGCATAAGTGAGTTATCAAAAAAAAAAATCAAGAAAAACAAACAATATCAATAATGTAAAGAATTTGTTCAAGTTGTGTAGTATCTTTTAGGTAACACTCTCTCTTAATAATGGCAGAAAGAATAGAGGGGAAAATTGAGCTTTTGAAAACACCACTGAGTCACTGGATCACATCTTACCTGAAGCCCACTCCATGTCTTGTCTTTCCATTTGTATGAGCCAATAAATTTTCTTTAGTTCTTAAACTAGTTAGAACTGGGTTTTCTGTTGTTTGTAACTAAAAGCACTCAAATCGATGAAATGCACTTATTAAGCCATTCACAGTGAGCTAGACAGGTACTTTTAGATTTCAAGGAACACACTGAAATTACCTCAGTTAGTGAGAGCTTATTAAAGGATAACTAGAAATACAAGGAAAACTTGAATTTCCATTGGTGAACAGCCAGGTCTCACAGAGAAATGTGACATCTTTCTGGTCACAACACAAACACACAGAGAAATGAAATGGAAATGTCATTTCAGAGGATGCAGCTCTGGAGATGAGATTTTCTTACAGTCTCTGTGATTCTACCATAATTATAATCTAGTGTACCTCTGTCCCTATGTATCTAGCTTTTCTTCTTCCTCTAGCAATGTTAGTTTTCACTGGTTCCTTGAAAGTGTGGTGATCATCGATGGTCTGTTTATATTTAATAATGAAGTAGTGAGCAGTATGGGGCTCTGTGCACAGCAGAAGGCTTTGTTGACTTGTACTTCATTCACTTCTGAAAGAGCATTACACTTAGGGGCTCCTCCCTTCCAGAATAAGAAAGTCTTTACTCCATAGCCATTTGATGTTTTTAGAGAAGATATTTCTGGATGTTTGCCTGAGAAATAGATGCCTGGCTGCCAGGAGTTACATATGGAAGCTATGTGTGTATGCATGTGTGTCTAGAGTATGCATGTATGTGTTTATGTGTGTGTGCATGTGTGTGGTGGTGGTGATAATGTCTGTTGTTCCAATACCCAGGTTTTGCTCCTGACATTTTATTTCCACTCTCCATTGTACCTAGGATTTCAACTACCAGCTTCTCTGCAGTTTTAGTGGACAGAATAGCTCCCTCCTCTGCTGTAGTATCATAGACTGAGGACACTGCTTCTCAAACTAACCACAAAGGGTCAGGTGATTTCTGTTTAATTTCCAATGTGTCACGGACCAATGCACTAAAAATAAATTATTGGAAAAATGATGACATACTTGGATGTTGTGTCAGTGTTCAGTTGCTATAAAGATTTTTAAAGGTTAAGTTTTAAATTTTTTTGTGGACCAGGCTGCAGACCACACTGTTGGAGCATTACTCCAGCTGTAATGCATTACAGAAACGATGCACCACACAGATGCTTGTTAAAAATGCAGAATTTCGGCATCACCTGGACGTACTCAATCAGAATCCTCATTTTAACCAGATCCCCAGGTGATTTATATGCACTTTAAAGGTTTCAGGGAGTTTCCACTCCATCTGTTTTTTGTCTTCCAAGAATGTGCTGCTGGATCTCTACCTAGAAAACCTTTTCTTCAGAGCTTCAGACAGCTAGCATCTTCTCCTCATTCAAGTCACTGGTCAGATGTCACCTCCATAGAGAAGACTTCTTTGGCTCTCCAGTAAGTTAATAGCCCCTTCTCACCTCACATTGCACTGTGTTGTTATCTTTGCAGCATTTATCACTGTGCAAAATTGTTGCAGTCTCCCTCCTGTCTCCTACCACCACTCATTGAGCTAGAATGTAAGCTCAATGAGAGCACAGATCTTGTCTGTCTCATGTCCCGTCCTTTCCCCAGTGACAGCACAGTGCCTGGCAAGTGATAAGTGCTTCATGCTCCCTACATTCTGCTTCTGCATTCCTCAGAAATTCTGCTCACTCTGAGCTTCTGCCTAACTGCTTCTGTGTGTTGTTTTTTTGTATGTCTCTGAATCTGTAATAGAAAGCCCTACTCAAACAGGCTTATAAAATTAAAAAGATGTTGGCATATGTGACAGGAAAGGTACAGAGTAAATGCAGTGATTAGGTATAGCTCAGTGAGGGTTCAGGCCCAAGTTCTCTCTGATTCTTCTGAAATAATCAGAAAGAATTTCTGATTCTTCATGCATCAGCTTATGGCCAGGCTGATCCCTAGGTAACCATCTCAGTTCCAGCTCTCAAATGCACACAGAGTGATGTCCAGAGACCATCCATTGCAATCACTCTCTTTTTAAAGAGTTACTCTGCCAAAAACTGCCAGCAGTATTCCTCCAGCATTCCTTAGGCTGAATTAGATCACAGGCCTGTTGTACACATCTGTGCACATGCTATAATTACAAACAATAAAACGCACAGATCTGAAGTGTACAATTCAGTAAGTTTTGACAATTACATACACCCCGTATAGACACTAACCAAACCATGATGTAGAATAGTCCCATCACCCAAGAAAGTGTCCTTGTGTTTTTTCCAATCAGGAGTAGTAACAGTGCCTTGCCAAGCCATAGTGAAATCTGAAGCAAAAGGAACAACCAGTCATACTGATTCTGTCTTTAAGATGTTGATGTTTTATTCATTGTGGATTTTTTCACATTGATTTTTAAAATACTATATTAAAATATGATTTATCTTGATTACTAGGATTGTTTGGTGTTCCCTTCTTTAATTTTGTGTCCAGGAAGACGCCTCACTTGTCTCACTTGCCTCTCCCTAGTTCCAGCCCCACAACTATTAATTCTCTCCATATGATCTCTCTGTGTGGTCTTCTCCATATGGTGGCCTTCTTCATGAAAGCCAAACTCTTTCATGGCAGCTGAAGGCTCCCAGAGCAAATGGCCAAGAGAAGCCACCAGGCCAGCTGCATGCCTTGTCTAATCTTGCCTTGGATGTCACACAGTGTCACTTCTGTCATAGTTCATTTATTGAGGCAGTCACAAAGGCCCACCATGCCCAAAAAAAGGACATAGACCCTATCTCTTGATAGAGAAGTGTCAAAGAACTTGCAGATGTATTTTTAAACCACCATTAACCCTATTGTTTTTACAGCCATTTTGAGGATTTGGTAAATAGCCCTTATTTTTGAGTGTTAAAAATCTCTGTATAAATTTTTGAAAAAAAAATTATCTTGCATTCAATTTAAAGCATCTTCTCTTTGCCCTCAGGTTTAGTTGCTTATTGGTTTTATTTACCCTGACTTCTCTCAATTTACTCAGTGCTGTTTCTAACTCTTCTAAGTTTAAGGTAAAGAGCTGGGAATGAGATGAAAAGGAACAAAAATATCTTTTTACTTGGCTGAATGTTGAAAACTGTCTTCTATGACAGATCTCTGAAGGCCGGCACCTTCTCTTATGGGGTGATTTAGTGAATTGTTTGGAGACTTTCTCCACTCTGGCTTCTTGAATCTCTGCCTTTTATGGGAATGATGTACACTCCTGATGACCTCATAAGACTCCCCTTCAAATCCCGTTTTCCTGTTATACCCCACACAGACTCTTTCTGATAGGGTCCACTCATCTAGGCAGGTAGTTCTTTTGGGAAGTCCTTTCAAAATGGTGCTAGTCTAGACATACTACCTTCCAACTTGCCTATAGGTGTCACAGAAAAACTCAGCAACTCAGCCCCACCCAAATCCACAGATGTTTTTCTTGGACCTGCCATCTTAGGCAATTCTTGGCAGCCTTCCACATTCCGACTTTTCTAGGATAGAGTCAGGTGGTAAATAAACTCTGTGCTCTCCAAACTCTGGGGGATCCAGATCAACTTCCTCTAAAGACTTTCTGCCATGCTGTGTTTCAGTAGCTACACCAGAAATTTTCTTTTGCCACAGGGAAAACAGAAAAAAACTAGTGAAATTGGCTATAGTTTCTTTACTGCCTATCTTTTCCAACTTGATTTGCTTCTGACTTACTTTTCTGCGTATCTTTTTGCTTCTTTTTGCATCTTGCATTTAGTACTTTTCTTTCAGGTCCAACATTTCTGCGAGTAGTGTGTGAACTTAGAAACCCACTAACCTTGACCTAACCACTAAAGATCCACTTTTTCAACTGCTTGAAGGCCATCTTTACCCAAATAATGTTTGCACTAGTTTGCCTGACTTGATACAGTTTAGATCCAATAAATCTTCTCACATAGTTTCTTCTTCCTGATGTTTTTGCTTCTCTTGGATTCCAAATAATTCTCTCCTGCTTGTTTCCTCCCAATCTTCTTTCTGCATATAAAATTTGTTTTAAAATGTTTTATTCTCCACTTTGGTGTTACTTTTATTTTTAGAGCCTTCTGAGAAAGAAAGCTTATTTCTTATCAAAATGGTTGTACCTTGAAATGTTGACATTTGGCTTGTAACCAAAATGTCAAATTGTAATTTATAGATTTTGTCATTGCTCAGATTCCCTAGGAAACATGAAGTACACTAGAGAATAGCCTTGGAGTCAACACCTGCGTGAGGGGTTTGTGAAAGTAGGGTTGGGCAAAAGAAGGCATTGAATGTTATAGCATGAGACAAAGGCTTTAGTAGATCCTATACAGTACTTTGGAACTAACAGGGCCCTTTAGAGTTGTCCCACCTTGATGAAAAGTGTTGGCTTTTGATAGGCCTATAGAAATTGCCTAATTTATTAGAAATTATTCCCAAAGATTGTTTCAACATTATCATCCTTACCTACATTTTTGTGGACTTTGCTTAAATTGCTTTTCCAGACATTTTCCTAATTCTATAGTTGGTTTTCAAGAGTTTTTCAATTAAAATGTAATTATGAGGGGTGGGTTTGTTACAGGTAGTTAGACAGGCATGAGCAGGGCAGGAGAGGCCTCTCCCTCTACCTACTAAAAATGTTGGGTGATGGTTTAGCAATTATTACATTGCCTCTCTAAGTATGATAAATTGGCAGCTGGCACCAGGAAGAGGCTGTTTCCTGATGATCCACACCTATTACCTTAATTGAATGCAGATGCCAGGTAGAAGCATCTTCCCAGGTGTATGCATTAAGCGACAAAATGACAGAATGATGACCTTCCAGGAATACTCCCCCAAAAAAGGGAAGAAGGCCTCAGATGTGCATGCATACAACTTCCTATACACACTGTGTATGTTTACTTCCCAAGGGTAAGGAGGGCACTGAACATGTAGGTAGCCCACCTAAAGAAAGAATTATGGGAAAGGAGCCAGCAGTTAAAGTCCTAGGATCAAGGTTAAACATTGCACTTAATCTTCAGGTGCCCACTTAGGGCTCTTCCAAGTGTGCTTTCCTTTCTTTCCTGTTTTAAAGCCTTTTCAAATACGCTTCCACACCTGCTCTGAAACTTGCCTTCTTAGTCTCTTTTTCTGCTATATGCCCCTCAGTGTAATTATTTCTTCCGAGGAGGCAAGAATTGGTTGCTGCAGACCTGTACAAATTTGCCACTGGTCTCTCAGATACCTTTCACCAGTAACAGGTTCTGCCCACTTTCCTTCCTTTCTATGCACAATGGGCTAAGGGCAAGTCCAGTCAGAATATTGGTTAAATGGTGCAATCCTGAGTACAGCAAAAGTAGGGTACAGTCAACTCATAAAAGTGTTTTCAAGTGGAAGGAGACAAAAGGAAGACTGATTTAAGGCTAGGAAAACAAAAATAAAGATCAAGTACAAAGGCAGAAAGAAGGTAGCCAATAGGAAAGGTAGTTAGATATCAGGAGCAGGACAGAAACTGGAGTGGGGAAGAAACTGGGGCATTGGAAGAGTAGGACACAAACAATGCAATTGGTACAAATAGCACCCAGTGACCACAGTTTGCCTGTATTGGTCATTTAGCCTTGAATATTTGGTGAATGAACTTGTTAGCATGGCTTAAAAGTATACAAAAAGTATACTTAGGGTTATTTCAAGATAAAAAGTATAAGCCAAATAGGAAATCAGACCAAAATTCATTCTGTGTAAAACAGACCACAATTACAGAATCTAAGAAAGCAAGCCCTGGACTCAAAAAGCCTTCGTTTGACTCTGGAGCTAGGACTTACTCTTTTGGGCATATTGCTTAACTTTCCTAAACTTGTTTCCCATCTACAATGACAATAACACTAACTCATAGAATTGTGAAGAGTCAGAGAACTAATCCTTGTAAACTGTAAACAATGCCTGGTAGGCAGTAAGTGCCCATCAGTAGCTAGGTATGATGATGGTGATGCTAATGGTGATAATGCTAATGTGATGATTATAAAGAAGAAGATAATTAGAGTGATTTTTTTTTTTGAGACAAGATTTTGCTCTGTCACCCCAGTTGGAGTGCAATGGTAGAATTATGGCTCACTGCAACCTAGACCTCCCAAGCTCAAGTGATCCTCCCACCTCAGCCTCCAGAGTAGCTGGGACTACCTGCATGTACCACCACACCTGGCTAATTTTCTTTCTTTCTTTTTTTTTTTTTTTGTAGAGACAGGGTCTCACTATGTTGCCCAGGCTGGTCTCAAACTCCTGGACTCAAGCAGTCCTCCTGCCTCAGCCTCCCAAAGTACCAGGATTATAGGCATGAGACACCACACTGAGCCTAGAGTAATTTGAATGGCACTTATAATATACTCCTGTCCCCAAATATCTACCTCATTGCCCTATAACTGCTAATCATTTTCTTCTAGATTTAGGTTGTAAAAATGTTAATGGACCTTGTAATGTAGAATTCTCATAAGCAAAACATTTTTATTATGATAGGAAATTTGCTTCCAGATCCTTTCTTATATGATAACTAGGAAAATGACAAAGACAAAGATCCAGACACAATATCTGAGTACCTACAGCCTAAGAAGTTTAATTAACTGAACCAAGATCTCAGAGCTACAAAGTGTTAAGGTAGGAATTTGAATTCATACAGTCTGACTTTAGAGCAGTGGTTTTAAGTCCTCGTTGTGAATCAGAATGCCATGAATGATTTTTTTAAATACAGATTCCCAGTTCCACCTCAGATTTTTCCTTCTGTTTTTTTTAAGTAATTACCCCCAAATGATTCTAATGTGTAGCAGCGCTGAGCCATACTGGAGGAACTCAGAAAGAAAAATAAAAGGTGAGATATAGCCAGTTTTAATTTGAAAAATTAAAAAACAAAAGTCCTCTAACATCTGTCATACTAAGGAGACCTAGCATGGCTACTACTCTCTAGCAAAATAACAGTTTTAGAAACAATAGGAAAACATGGATTTGGAAGTCAATAACAATGGTGGTCCCTGCTACTCCGGAGGCTGAGGCAAAAGGATTGCTTGAGCCCAAGAGTTTGAGGCTAGCCAGAGCAATATAAGGAGACCTCATCTCAAAACAAACAAACAAACAAACAAAAAAACGGCAGCAAAGACATGAGATACTATTGGTGTGGGAACTGAATTGCAGAAGCCTGGAGTAAATTAGCTACAGACCAATGTGGAAGGCTATTTGTAAATCTCCAAGGAGAAGAAAAAACATCATAATAAATACTCATGTACTTATCCTGATTTATCAACCGTATGTACCTTACCACACCCATTCATCCTCCTCAATATGGGCACACACTTTCCTTAATACAAGTAATCTAAGGATATCATGAAACTATATTCTTAAATACTTCAGTCTCTTACACAACAACATCCTCATTACCATGCCTTAAAAAATCAGCTCTTAAACTCTGGGACTCTAGTAATTCTCCTACCTTGGCCTTAAGCATTGATTTGATATCAGTATCCAAAATATAGTCCACACTCAAATATTGTAACCATATTAAAAATGTCATTTTTAGCTGTGTTTTACAATCCCAGCATCGAAACAGGGTTTGCATTGCATTTTGTTGTTTTGTCTTTGTAGCGTATATACATGACCACTGCCACCAATCCTACTCTGATTTCTCTCAGCTTTTCATTAAATTGAATCCTTTAAGAAATCCAGGCCAATTGTCTAGAGAATATCCCATATTCCAGATTGATTAGATTTTTTTCTCATGGTTAGACTGAAGAAAGATCTTTGGTAGGAATACTGTAAATGATGTATATTTCCAACTACATTATATAAAGAGGGAATACTATCAGGCTGTCCCATGAGTGACAATTCCACGCTTGACCACTTGGGTAATGGAGTAACCCCAGATATCTCCATTGCAAATACACATTCTCCTCTTGGTAATGAATAATAAATCTATGATGTGATAAATTGGAGCCATGTGAACAACCTGTTTCCCAACAAACTTTAATCCATTAGTTTAGTCATTCTTGGCTGAAAAAATTATTGTAGGTATCCCATTAAATTAAAAATTGTGATTCTTGTGATTATGTTATTTGTGAGCTAGATAGTGGTTTTCTTTGTAAAGATGAATTTTTCTTTTTTCTCCTTGTGTACCCTCTTACATTTTTATATGGAGATATATACAGTGTTTATTATAATTATTATATTATTTTTTATAGAATTATATGTTAACATGCATTATACAATGTTTTATTTATTTACAACTAAAATCCATTACTGTCATTCTTTTTTTGGTGGTCAAGTTGTCTCAAATTTGTTCAATGATAATCCCTTCAAGACGTTGACTGCATCTTTTTGAGATGATATCATTAATCTTGAGCCCTTTTTAGTTCCTGAAGTAAGATATTACAGGCTTATCACTCTTTCTTTCTTTCTCTCTCTCTCTTTCTTTCTTTCTTTCTTTCTTTCTTTCTTTCTTTCTTCTTTCCTTTCCTTTCCTTTCCTTCCTTCCTTCCTTCCTTCCTTCCTTCCTTCCTTCTTTCTTTCTTTCTTTCTTTCTTTCTTTCTTTCTTTCTTTCTTTCTTTCTTTCTCTTTTTCTTTCTTCCTTTCCTTCTATTCTCTTTTCCTTAGACAGGTCTTGCTCTTTTGCTCAGGCTGGAGTGCAGTGGTGTGATATCAGCTTACTGCAACCTCCACCTCCCAGACTCAAGCAATGCCTCCTACCTCAGCCTCCCAGGTAGCTGAGACTACGGGTGTATACAACCACACCCAGCTAATTTTTCTAATTTTTGTAGAGGCGGAATTTTGCCATGTTGCCCAGGTTGGTCTTGAAATCTTGGGTTCAAGCAATATGCCTACCTTATCCTCCCAAAGTGCCGGGATTGCAGACATGAGCCACCATGCCTAGCCTTATCTTTCACTTTCATTGTCCTAGTCCTGGAATTGGCCGTATCTCCACAGGGGCCTGTTTTCTTTTATGTGGGAATGATATTTAGAAACAATCCTAGTCCGGGAATTGGCCATATCTCCAAAGGGGGCTGTTTTCTTTTACGGGGGAATGATATTTAGAAACAATCTGAATATTAAGGGTGCAGTAGAATTCTCTGTCTCTCAACAATGTGTCTTAAAGACAATCACCGTCTGCTTGCCACTTCCCTGCAGAAATTGGCAGCAAAGCTCAGCCTACCAAGGTCTACTGGTAGCGCAAAGAGTTAACAAAAGCAGGTAAGAATAGTCCAGGCTTCCTCAAGCACTCATTTCTAATCCTTTTCCCTCTCCAAAGCCTCTGGACTGGTGGATTATAACCTAGCAAGACTGTTTTTGTCAATGTTGCTTATTCCTAAGGGGTTAAGTGTTAAATCTTGATGAGTGTTTTGGCTGCTGGTGGAGGCATGGAAGCCTATTGAGAAACAGCAACTCTGTGGTGCTTAGGGCACTCTGCCCTGGGGCTCATGCCCTTCCTTCTGTAAAATTTACTGACAATGATTAGAATGTGGTCTCCTCCTTTCCTTTTATCACTAGAGATATCAGTCAGTTGATACCAAGAGAATGTAAACTCACAGGGCAAAATAACTAGACTAGGAGAAAGAAATAGCTATTAAAACCACAACAACTTTAAATAGACAACCAGTGATCACAAATGAGGGAGAGAAAATTAAAATCCCACACATAGAAAATTATAGTGAATTTGAGTAGCAGAAACAAAAGAAAATTCTAGAAGCTTCCTGAGAAAAACAATAGGTCATTGACCAAAAATATAAATCATACTGAAATTAGACTTAATAGCAACACTGGAGGCAATGTGAAAAACTGTCCAAAGCATTTCAGGTAGAGAACTTTGGAGCTAACAGAACCTGACAAATTGTGGTTCAAAATGAAACCATAATGAAATAATTTCAGTCCCACGATCTTGAAAGTTTTGCTCTTTAAACTCACACTGAGAATACAGAAGTTGCCAAATATGAATAACAACAAAACCAGAACACACACTACAAAATGAGAACGTGTGTAAAATAAGGGTAATCAAATTGAAAGTAATGATAAAGTTTATTGCTGCCAAACAAAACAAAAATCCAACAATTACAGATTCAAATGAAAAGGAAAAAAAATTGTATCTGTAACTTCCATGATGTGAACATACACAAAAACATTTCTTACTTTATTATGAGGAAGAAAAAAATATTATAGGTTTAAGAAATCAATAGGGGCTGGTGCAGTGGCTCATACCTGTAATCCCAGCACGTTGAGAGCTAAGGTGGGCAGATCACTTGAGGTCAGGAGTTTTGAGACTAACCTAGCTGACATGGTGAAACCCTATCTCTACTAAAAAATAACTAAAATTAGCTAGGTGTGGTGGTGTATGCCTGTAATCCCAGCTACTTGTGAGGCTAAGGCATGAGAATCACTTGCACCCAGCAGGCAGAGGTTGCAGTGAGCCAACATTGCACTACTGCACTCCAGCCTGGATTACAGAGTGAGACTTGTCTCAAAAAAAAAATTTTTTTTTACGTTTTTTAAAAACTAGCTGAGTGTGGTGGTACATGCCTGTAGTACCAGCTGCTTAAGAGGCTAAGGCAGGAGGGTGGCTTGAGCCCAGAAGTTTGAGGCTGCAGTGAGCTGTGACTGTACCACTGCACTCCAGCTTAGGTAACAGAGTGAGAGCCTATCTCAAAAAAACAACAACAGCAAAAACCAAATACAGTTTTTAAGACAGAGACAATTACCTGCACAGAAAGCTGGAATATCAACCTTAACAGTTGACAAAATAAAATGTAAGGCAAAAGAGTGTCACCAGAACAAGGAAAACTTTTTTCATACTGGCAAAAAAGAATACCAGATGAATAAAATGTAATTGTTATAAACACACAAGCACCTAATAATACAGACTCAAAATATACAGTTATAGTTGTTACAATTGGCATTTCAACAACTTTAGTTAGAAATTTTAACACATTTCTCACAGAAATTCATATATCAAAGATAAAAAGCAGAAATATCAAATAACTGAGCACTATAATAGTTTGAATAATCAGATATACAAAAAATGGTATCCCTAATAAAAAATACATATTATTTTTGAGCACACATAAAAATTTACAAACATAGATGTGTATTAGGCAAAAGAGAAACCTAAATAAATTCCAAAGAATCAATATTGTGCATAACATATTCTTTGATGGTGATACAAAGAAATAAATTTACAAATTAATAATAATTTCTAGCTTTTTTAAAAAAATTAAATCATACAGTGTTGAATATTACTTAGGTTAAAAATGAAATCACAAAATAATTTAACAAATATTTAGGGCTGGACATAGTGGCTCACACTTGTAATCCCAGAACTCTGAGAGGCCGAGGCAGGCAGATCATGAACTTAAGAAATTGAGACCATCCTGGCCAACATGGTGAAACTGCATGTCTACTAAAAATACAAAAATTAGCCAGGCTTGGTGGTACATGCCTATAGTTCCAGCTACTTGGGAGGCTGAGGCAGGAGAATTGCTTGAACCAGGGAGGCAGAGGTTGCAATGAGCAGAGATCATGCCACTGCACTCCAGCCTGGTGACAGAGCGAGACTCTGCCTCAAAAAAAAAAAAAAAAAAAGAAATATTAAGAACTCAGTAATAATCGACTGAGTTAAGTACTAAACCACCCCTAAATCAAGCAGTTTAAGGCAATAAGCATTTATTATTGTTCATGTGTCACCTAAGTGGTTCTGCTAATCCTAATCAGGCTTGGTCGATCATGGCTGAGTTCACTCATGCAGCTGTAGTCCATTGACAGGTTGGTCCGAGGCAGACTGATTTAGGATGGCTGTAGCTAGGCCAGCAGGGGTGACTGACCATGTGCCTTTCATTTTCTTGCAGACTAGATCAGGCTTGTTCCCATGGCAGCAGTACAGTGTAAAAGAGTGTGAATACAAGCATTCTTGAGGTCTAGGCTCACAACTAGCACACTGTCACTTTCTGCTATATTCTGTTGACCAAATCAAGTCATGAGACTAGTTCAGATTAAAGAAGTGAGGAAAAAACCCATTAGTGATGGGAGGGGCAGCAAGGTAACATTACAAGGGGTTTTGGTATAGAGAGGGGACAGCATTTTGCAATCAGTCTATGACATAATGAAAATAATATTTGTCAAATTTGGGGGACTTTAATACAGGAAAATTATTGGGTTTAAATAATTCATTTGGGAACAAAAAGATTTTGAATAAATAAGCTAAAGATTCAACAAAACTACTTGAAAAAGATCTAAGCAAACACAAAAAATACAAGAGAAGAAATCAATAGCATGAAGAACAAAGAGATAAAGAGACATAAAGGAACAGGGAGAGAGAGAGATGAAATGACAAAGAGAATGAACAAAGCCAAAAGTAGTATCTTCATAAAGATTAGTAAGATCCATAGGTCAGTGGCAAAATTAATCAATAACAAAAAAACTAATTCAAATAGACCAACACAAAATGAAAAATAGAACATAATTTCAGACACAACAAATTTTAAAATGATAAATGAGTATTATGAACAACTGTATGCTAAAACAATTGAAAACCATGAATTATGAAATGTATACATTTCTAGACATAATATAAAAACAGAATTGATTCAAGAAAACATTGAAAACTTGCATCTACCATTCACTATTAAAGAAAGGTTGTAATTAAAAATTGTTCCTTTCCAAAAATCTCACATCCAGATGGTTTCATAACCTTTAAATAAAGAGCTATGTATTACCTTATAGCAAATGATTTCAGAAAATATTAATAATTTTAAAACTCATCCAACTAAGTTTTTTGGGTAGATGTATTACAATTTCAAAACTAGAAAGCAACAGTAGAAGAAAATAAAATTAGAACCCATTTTGTTACCAACTGGGGGTTTGGTCTAGGTCTTGACTCTGGCTGCACAGAAAGCCAATAATAGAGATAATGTATATTGCCAAGGAAGAAGGCTGTAAATGAGTGCTGCTGCAGTAGAGAAGACCAGAGCTCAGTGTCAAATCTATCTCTCTGACCAACTAAAACTAGGGGTTTATATAGCAGGCAAGAAATGTAACAATGTGTAAGAAAACAGGGATTGGAGAGGGCAAGGAAGCAACCATGATGAATGAGGGGTCCTGCATCTCATTTTCTGGATGTGGTGGTCTGGTGAGTTTCAATTCTTTGATCCTATTTTTTGAAAGGCCTGAAGGAAGTCCTGAGGAATAAACTCAGATAAAACAAATACGTTTCAAGCTTTAAGACCAGAGGAGTTTATTTCTATATTTATTAAAAAAAAAATTTCTATGGAACAATTGGGTCAGTTTCAATATCACTTAGAATAGACATATAAAATGTGTAAATAATATATTAAATATTTAATCTAGCAGTATATTAAGCATATTTGATGATCAGTAAGAGTTTAATCTCAGGAATGCAAGAATGGGTCAATGTTAGAAAATCTGTTAAATTCACTACGTTATCAGACTAAAGGAGAATAATCATTTACATCATTCATTGCTAAAAAGTGTATTAACTGAAAAGCAGCACCTGCTTATAATAAGAACTCTTTAAAGAAGTAGAGGAAATGATTTTAACTACAATAAATGTTTTATACTATAAATATAGAGCAACATTTTATTTTTTAACATGTAATCTTGTGATGTATTGCCTTCAGAATTAAGAACAAGACTAGGTTTCTTAGTATAGATCTTTGTTTAGCCTTATCCTGGAGGTCAGGGACAATGCAATAAGGAAATAAAAAGAATGAATTGAAAAGATGGAAAGATGATATTTTTACTATTTGAAATAGATATGATCATCTGAGGATTTAAAAAGTGATGCCAAGGTTTGATTTTCAAAAATTTGAAAACATGACTGTCATACAAATATAAAATATGTATATGTTAAAAATTGACTTGACTTACTAATAAGAGAACCAGCAGAATATTATGTTGGTTTCAAAGGAGTCACAGTTAAGGTATGAGGGATGAGGAGGGGAATGCTGAAATATGCTGAAGGGAAATATGCTGGAATAAGATTGCTTCATTACATTTTAAACTGATAAATACTCTACTGAGCAATAAACCTGTAATCTTAAAATACAGTCCTTTCTACTGGACAGAAATAATTTGCATCATACTGGACATAATTCATTTGCATTGCTTTTGGACAAGAATCATGTGATGGTTTTTTTGTTTGCTTATTTTTATACATTAACATTTTCCTTTATAAAAATAATAAAACATCTTGATCAATAGCAAATAATAAGTCAAACAAAGGTACATGCACTTAGAGAATGAGATAATCCTTGGGTGGATCTACAAGAAACACCTCAGAATGTTTTGAAATGATAAATAGTCATTTCTTTTGTATATTTCCAAGGTTCAGATGTTTTTTCTCAACGGTATCAACAAATAAACCACTTGGAAGTAATTAAAAAATTTGCCAAAGTTGCTAGAAGCAAGATAAACAGAAAAATCAATAGCATTTCTCTGTATCAGTAATAATCAACTAGAATATACACTAAAAAATAAGATATTCTTGGTCTGGGCACAGTGGCTCACATTTGTCCTTCCAACACTTTGGGAGGTTGAAACTGAAGGATCATTTGAGCCTAAGAGTTTGAGACCAGCCTGGACAACATCGAGAGACCTTGTTTCTACCAAATAAAAATTAAAAATTAGTCAGGGATGGTGATGCGCACCTGTGGTCCTAGCTACTCAGTGTGGGGGTGGGGGATTGCTGAGGTGAGAATATTGCTTGAGCCCGCAAGATCAAGGCTGCAGTTAGCCATGATCACTCCACTGCATTCCAGCCTAGGTGACAGAGGCAGTTGCTGTCTCAGAAACAAACAAAAAACCTCACCAAACCAAACAAACAAAAGATATTCTTCACAATAGGAAGAAAAATTATAGAATATATAGGATTTAACTAAGAATATTCAAACCTCTATGGAGAAACATAAAACTCTACAAGGAAATATAATACTACTTAGAATCCCTTGTTGGTGAAGCATGTAATATCAATTTCATAGGTACTTAGAATTGTGGGAGTTACACATGTAGGCACCAGAGAGTTTGTGATTAAAGCATTCTCAAAAGCAAAATCTTACCAGAGATAGAGGATGAATTCCTGGCATTAAAAACCGCAGGAATACAGAAACAGACTTCAGAAAAAAATCTGTGTGCATGTATGAAACCTCTATTGACTTAGTGTATCTGTGACCCAGATAACCTCTGAAACCTTGCAGAGAGAAGACACTAGAGAAGGAGGCTGACCTCAAAAGTTTGGAGGAGACCTCCCATATGAAGAAGCTTAGACTTTATCTTATAGGATAAGCATCATCAGTAAATTACTTCTTGCATTTAAATAGCTTGATAAGATTGATATTATCATTATCATTATTATTATTGAGACAGGGTCTCACTCTCTTGCCCAGGATGATAGCTGTGACTACGGGCATGTACTATCGTGCCAGGCTAGTTTTTTTTTTTTTTTTTAGTAATAACAAGTCTTGCTATGTTGCCTGAAACTCTTGGTCTCTAGTTGTTCTCCCACCTGAGCCTCCAAAAGCACTGGGATTACACACATGATCCATAGTGCAAGGCAAGATTGGTATTTTCAGAGATCACCTTGGCTCCAGCGTAAAGGGTGGATTAAGGCAGAGTGTGGTGACTCATGCCTGTAATCTCAAAGCTTTGAGAGGCCAAGGTGGGAGGACTGCTGGAGGCTGGGAGTTCCAGATCAGCCTGGATGAGACAGTGTCTCTACAAAAAAATTATAAAATTTGAAAAAAAAAAAAAGAGTGGCTTAAAGGGATAGAAGACTTATACAGGAAGGGCATTTTAAATAGATAATTGTAATTAATATTTATTGAGTTCACACTAAATACAAAGCACTGTGCTAAACTCTGCATAGATTACTGAATCTCAATTAAGAGGCTGATGTAGTAAATCAAGTAAGACATAATAAGAACCTGAAGTTCGAAGATAAAGAAGAGAGGATTTATTTGAGACACACTGGAAATGTGACATTTGTAGAACTTGTGTTATTGAAGTTTGGGAATGTGGGCAAAGGTAATAGTGGAAGTGAGAGTTAAGGGAAAGTGCAAAGAGGATAATGTGCATGTTTCTGGTTTGGGGGATAAAGATGATGTTATAGACATTCGGGCAAAGGATGGAGAGAAATTTGGTAGAAATTAATGAATTAAAATTTTAATATGGGTCAGATGTGGTGGCTCATGCCTGTAATCCCAGCACTTTGAGAGGCCGAGGTGGGTGGATCACTTGAGGTCAGGATTTGAGACCATCCTGGCCGACGTGGTGAAACCCCGTTTCTACTAAAAATACAAAAAAATCACCTGGGTGTGGTGGTATGCACCTATAATCCCAGCTACTCAGGAGGCTGAGACACAAGAATCACTTGAACCTGAGATGTGGAGGTTGCAGTGAGCTAAGATCATGCCATTGTACTCTAGCCTGGGCAACACTGAGATTCCATCTCAAAAAAGAAAACAAATTAATATGGTGAGTTTGAGGTTTCTGTGAGACATTCAAATAAAGTTGTCTTGTAGCTGGCAAAATCATATGATAAAGAGTGTTGACAAGCTAAGGGCAGGAGAGATATACTGATCTTAGAAAAAATATTTTGGCCTCAGTGGAAGTTTTACGAATAAGTCTGAAATTCCATTATAATAAAAGGCTTTCCTATTGCTTTGTGTGTCTATCTTCCCATTGTTTCTTCTCTAAAGAAACTGAAGACATAGTTAATGTTGGAAAAGGAGGTCGATGTGTTAAATGGTTCATGCTATGTATAGACTTAGTGCCCTGATTGAAAAATTCTACATGCTGTAATCACACTGGTGAAATATATTAGAAAGTTGGGGGGTGGGTATTACATAAATTAACTTTCCTATACAATAGCGTTAATAATTAGCATTTAACAATACCCAAACCACTTCTTATTTTAGCTCACAAAACTGACCCAAAAAGTTTTTGCTATTTGATTTAAAGATTAGGCAACAGATTTTATGTAGATAACTGAAGTTTATTTATCTTTGTTACTAAATAACTCTTTGGTTTGGGGAAGTTTTTTGTTTGTTTGTTTTTAGTTTTTCTTTGAGAGAGATGAGAATAGAGGCTAGTTTGTTTTCAGCTAGAGTTTAGAGAACCTAATGGCCTTAATAGTCCAGACATTATTATTTATCCATATTGCTCCAGTTATGACCACAATTTTAACTTTGCTAGTTAATTATGTAGAGAGAAACATACAAGTTTGTTTTTCCATTTGCCTGTGTTCTCTGGGATGCATTTCTTACCTATCTCTGTAAACACCAGTTTTTAGGTTCCTTGGTCAATTGGCTTTCAGTGAGGTTCCACCAATGGAAGGGCAGAAAAAAGAGAAACCAGTTTTTGCCCCCTTTCTTTTAACTTTGGGCAGCTTTGCAGTACCTTGTCTCCTTCATGATTCTTAGTTCTGCTCAATAGATACAGAGACCTCCACTGACCCTGCTTTTGAGTTCTAGTAAACCTACTTTACCCCATGTCGCTTCTTCCCTAGGAGTACCCCTGGTTTCCATCAGTAGCTGTATCTGGGAGGTCTCATCATTCCCTCTTTGGTTTCTCTGTTTTTCTAATACCTTTATAGCTAGTTCCTCATACCAAACACTTTCTGTTAAACTAGCTGACACAGGCTCTGTTTCTCTGCCGAGACCCTTATATACCCACTCACTTGCATCCCCTTGCGCAAAATGAGAATTGTATGGAATGCTAAGTTCCTTTCAGCTCTTATATTGTAGACTACTTCCCACCACTTTCCCTATGATCTTATACCTATTCATTTGTTAATTCAACAAACATTTGTTGTACTACTCCCAAGAGCTAGCCAGCATATAATAGTGAAAATACCAGTCTTGCTCTCAATAGAGCTTGTAACCTACTGTATAGTAGGAAAAGCAGCTGTCTCAGATTGACTAGGACTGAGAGGATTCTCTGGACACAGGACTTTCAATACTAAAACTAGGAAAGTCCCAGGCAAATTGGGGTGAGTTGGTCATTTGTGTGTTGGGAGAGAGATAAAGAAGAATGATCATAAGATGTCAGGTGGTAATAAGTGCAATGAATAAAAATAAGGATAAGAAGAAAAGGAGGTTCTGCACATGGTGAGGTTTCTATTTTGATAATGTGGTCTGGAAGATCTTTTGGATGAAGTAACATTGAGCAAAGGCCTGAATGAAGAAATGAAATAAAACACTGCAGATATCCTGACTGGGAGATCAAGGCTCTGAAACAAAAATGTATTTGATGTATGTATCAGTCATGGTTCCAGTGAAACCGATGACATTATAAAAAGTAGGCAGGAACCTCATCATCCGCCCACCTTGGCCTCCCAAAGTGCTGGGATTACACGTGTGAGCTACCACACCTAGCCATCATGGTGAAACCCCATCTCCACTAAAAATACAAACATTAGCTGGGCGTGGTGGCACATGCCTGGAGTCCCAGCTACTTGGGATACTGAGGCAGGAGAATAGCTTGTACCCGGGAGGTGGAGGTTGCAGTGAGCCAAGATTGCACCACTGCACTCCAGCTTGGTGACAGAGCAAGACTCTGTCTCAAAAAAAAAAAAAAGTAGTCAGGGCATAGGGATACTTTCAAGATAGTATGGTACATTTGGGTTAGTAAGTGTGGGGGTTTATTTGCAACCCTTAGTTCTGAAGGGACAAGAGAAGGGAGAAGTTTCCAGAACTTACAGACAGAGAGATGGAATGAGGTGCTTGCTAACAGCTGAGGACTTCAGTGGAGGCACATAAACTCAGATCTCACACTCCTTTCGGTGTTCCTGTCTATCCTTCCCATTACCGCAGGAAGGAAGGCAAAGGGAAGAGAGCAGAATTCAGAAAGAACAGACGAAAATAAACAATAAGGTAGTGTTACTGAGGAAAAACACAGGGCAAGAAATAGGAGAAATTTCCGTGTTGTGGATGTTTCAAAGAACATCTGTTCTTTGGAACAGATGTATTAGTCCATTCTCACACTATTATAAAGAACTACCTGAGACTCAGTAACTTATGAAGAAAAGAAGTTTAATTGACTCACAGTTTCACAAGCTATACAGGAAGCATAGCTAGGAAGGCCTCAGGAAACTTACAATGATAGAAGGGCAAAGGAGAAGCAAGCATGTCTTCACGTAGTGGCAGGAGCGAGCAAAGGGGGAAGTGACACACACTTTTAAACCATCAGATCTTGTGAGAACTCGATATCATGAGACTAAAAAGGGGGAAATCCACCCCCATGATCCAATCACCTCCCACCAGGTCCCTCCCCCAACACTGGGAATTAAAATTTGATATGAAATTTGAGTGGGGACGCTGAGCCAAACCGTATCAGATGACTAATGATCATTTTGAATTACTTGCCTTGTTGTGATGAAGTCTTCTCCATCCTCTCCCCAACAACAAATCTCTAGTGCACCTATAGTCACAAATGTTGTGTGTCTGTGCACTTACGCACACTGTGAATGGGGATGGTTTTTACAGATGGACCACCATGATATGAAAGAGTGACCAGCACATACAAAATAAGCAGAGATTTGAATACAGGGATGGCCAAGATCAAATGCCACCCAAGAAATTGCAGACATCCTCAGGAGTGCTCTGGATGTTGACATGCTATGAAATTGAGGATTTGAGCTAATCTCATATAAATCATAAAGAATCAGCAGATCCCAGTGAACATCCTTAATCTTTTAACAACTCTAGTAGTAGTCATTATTACCTACATTCATGGATAAAGAAACTGTTTTGAAGATATAAAACTGCTTGTCTTAGTTCTTGTAGATTTATACTGAGTAATGAATTTCTTACTTTGTTGAGTAATTGGTTTTCTTTTTTTCCTCCCAGCTTTATTGAACTGAGCAAATGATTTTCAAACAGTGAGAATAATCTAGATAAGTTTTTTTAAGAGAATGTATAATTATAAAGTGGGAAAGTAAAGCTTTATGGTTTCTCAGAGGACACTTTCTAATTTTTGATCTCTAACATTGACTATTTCTTGGGTTAATATGTTATCTTGTTTGGAAAACTCAGTAGTCTGCAAATTAGAGTTTTTTTCTTTGAGTTATTTTACTGAATTGAAAAATTATATATGGCGTTTGATGGTTAATTTAATATTGTTAGTCCTGAAGTGACATCTACAAAGCACATACCCACTTTTCATTTTTCAACACCCTAATCTGTTTAAATGGTTCTACAGAAATTTTGGGTGAAAAGCAAATTGAATTTGCATCCATGTGTCTCCTAAGTTAAGCTTTTTAAAGTTGTAGCAGACTATCAAGGGACTTGATTCCTCATTTTAGAAAGGCCTGCAAAGATGCCTAAATATAGCCGGACACGGTGGCTCATGCCTGTGATCCCAGCACTTTGGGAGGCTGAGGTGGGTGGATCACCTGAGGTTGGGAGTTCGAGACCAGCCTGACCAACATGGAGAAACACTGTCTCTGCTAAAAATACAAAACTTAGCTGGGCATGGTGGCAAATGCCTGTAACCCCAGCTGTTTGGGAGGCTGAGGCAGGAGAATCACTTGAATCTAGGAGGCGGAGAGTGCAGTGAGCCAAGATCACGCCATTGCACTCCAGCCTGGGCAACGAGTGAAACTCTGCCTCAGAAAAAAAACGATGCCTAAATATGAGGTAGGTTTAAAGTCGAAAATACTTTCTCCTAGATCTTATATATATGTCTATTAGTGCACATCAGTAGAACTGTCACAAATACACTAAAACTGTCTAAGCACATGTGAGCCCCAACATATAGTGCAAATATTAATCCAGCCCTTTTGCTGTGACACTGCTGATATAGGAACTGTGATGGAATAGGCTATCTGATATTTCACCAGCATGTGAGTACATGCTGACACACACACAATACTATTCAATTGCAATGGCTCTTAGAACTCACCTGTTCTAGTAGGGCCACAGCCTTTCCCACTATTCTGAGTTGTCTCCAGCCTAGTTGTGAGCCATTTGTGTTCAGGTGCGTAATCGTGTGCAATCTTCTTTCAGCACTTCTTGTCAATGGTCGTGGGTACTCCTGCTGATGGTGCTCTATATGAGAATGCAACTCTGCTGGATGTAGATATTGTCTGCTGTGGCCATCTGAACCCTTAGGGTACCTTGCGTGGTCACACTGTGTAAGTGGGAAGAATGACCTTTATCCTAGGTCTTCCTGTCAGTACTACTTATGCACTTGGTCTAAAACAGAGCTTCTCTGTTTTAACCTTGTGAGTCAGAAGGAACGTGCCACACTCTGAGTTCCGAATTAAGAGTTCTTTATTAGCCGGCCACCGAGAGATGGCTAATGCTCAAAATTCTCTCGGCCCCAAGGAAGGGGCTTGATTTCCCTTTATACCTTGATTTAGATAGGGGAGGGGGAGCCTAGCTGAAGCAGAATTTTGCAGAAGCAGAACAAGCAAGTTAGATAAGGAAGCTGGTAACCAGGGGGCAGGAGGTTCCCAGGATTGTTGTTTGCTAAGGGTATTTCCATACAGTCATCAAGGGGGGTAGCAGGGGGAACTTTCCATACAATCAGTCACCAAGGAGGGTATTCACAATAGCAGGTAGGCTTGCCAAGCAGGATGCAGTTACAATGGTTACAGGTGCTGTGAACAGTGTGAACCACTCTTAACAGTTCAAAGCTTTGAGTGCAACGTGACCCAGTAATACACCTGTGGGGGCTGCAGCAGGGAGAGAGAAGCTAAGCTGGAGCTTGCCGCTGAGATGGAGTCAGTTAGGCTAACATAAACTAGGTTTACGTCTCAACAGAAGATACACCACATATAATGATACATTGATTCCCTCATCACTTTGGGTTGCTGGGCAGAACCTGGGGGTAGCAAGAGCCCCTAGGATAGTTTCCATAGTCATTAATAGTTTCATCTGTTTCCCCTAGAGCATTCAATTTTTTCTAATTGTTTTTGTTTTGAGACAGAGTCTTGTTCTGTTGCCCAGAGTGGAGTACAGTGGCATGATCTTGGCTCAGTGCAACCTCCGCTTCCTCGGTTTAAGTGGTTCTCTTGCCTCAGCCTCCTGAGTAGCTGGGACTACAGGTGCATACCAACATGCCAGGCCGAATTTTGTATTTTTGTTAGATACGTGGTTTCATCATGTTGGCCAGGCTGGTCTTGAACTCCTGACCTCAGGTGATGTGTCCACCTTGACTTCCCAAAGTGCTGGGATTACAGGTGTGATCCATCACGCCCTGTCTACCCAGAACATTCAAATATTATTCCTTTCTGTGTGGCAATTGTGTGAAGTATACTGGGGACTACTGGGTAAGAAAATCTTTGTAGAACATAGATCCTTGAGGTTTTTGAGGTGGAGTTTTGCTCTTGTCATCCAGGCTGGAGTGCAATGGTGAGATCTCAGCTTGCTGCAATCTCTGCCTCCCAGGTTCAAGCAATTCTCTTACCTCAACTTCCTGAGTAGCTGCGATTACAGGTGCCCACCACTGTGCCTGGTTAAGATTTTTTTATATTTTTAGTAGAGATGGAGTTTCATTATGTTGGCCAGGCTGGTTTCGAACTCCTGACCTCAGGTGATCCACCTGCCTCAGCCTCTCAAAGTTCTGGGATTACAGGCATGAGCCACTGTTCCTGGCCTGTGGTTCTCCTAATCTGTTTTATGGAGACACTAATTAGTGAGACTGCATATGTGGGAAGATGCCATCCAAGTTTTTTCTCTTATCTGTTCCTCTCAAAGATATCATCAAAACAATTCCTTCTCACAAAAGGAAAAATGAACACAAAAAATACTTCTTCTTGCCCCAAATTAAAGACCTCATGAATCAGACTTTTTAGGAAAGAAGTATCTTTCCCATACTTACTATAAATATCTAATTTCTAGATGCAACCTAGCTAAGAATGCTAGATTACATTAAAATATATTACTGTAATACTTTAAAATACATTGGATTATTTAAAGCTTCACTAAAATATTAAAAATTATTACATAACAGAAATATTAGAAAATACAGTAAGCTTGATGTAATATAGGCTGTGACATTTATATTCAGTTTCATTCTTTTCTTCTTTAGTGACAGAACCCTGAATTTGTTCAGGGTTGTAATGTGTACTGGCAGAGGCAGTACACCAAGAATCTTGAGCATACCTTCAGAATCTTGCTAGGTATGCCAAGAATGCAAGGTCCTGACTGCTCTTGATTCAGGCCATTTATCAGGGTTGTTTTTGCAGCATGCAACCTTGAGGGATGAAGTATGGCTTTCAGAACCAAAAGCATGCTTGCTTACTGCTTGCTATAAAATGTTGGGTTTCCCCAAACTCAGTGCTCTTCTCCTGTAACACACCCCATTGCATGTGTAGGCTTTCATTTGGGCCCATGATATTCCTGTGGGATTTGGGGGCCAAGGCAACCTAAACAAACATGCTGGAGCTCATTTGGCTTACTGTGCCATGATTAGTAAAGACCTAAGTGTCTCTTGTCTTCATTCAGCATCCATGTAATAGTAACAGGATAACTTAGTAACTTGTCAGTTAGGTAAAATCAAACTCCAGACTCAACTTGTGGGAAATTAGATTATAGCTAGATGTGATCAGGTGTGTAAGTTCTGGCCAACGACGGTAGGAAGTTGTGAAGACTTCTTAAAATGGATGAGGTGGCTGGGCTGTACTCTTTCTTTTGTCCATTTTTTTTCCTCCTTTTTTCTATTGTTGGAATAAAAGTAAGATTGACTTATTACTAGTAGCCATTATGGACCATGTGGTGATTTTGAAGATGAAATCCTACACCAAGATGGCAGAACAGATTTGCAGAAGAAGCTTAAGTCTCTGCTGAAGTTTGTAGAGTTTTCATATCCATTTTTGCTTACTTGCTTGCCTCTATGTAATTATTTTTGGTGAGAGAATAAACTGTTATATCTTTTTTTTTTTTTTAGACAGAGTCTCACTCTATCACTCAAGTGGAGTGCAGTGGTGAGAACATGGCTCACTGCAGCCTCAACCTTCTGGGTTCAAGCAATCTTCCCACCTCAGCCTCCTTAGTAGCTGGAAACACAGGCATGTGCCACCATGCCCAGCTAATTAAAAAAAAAACTTTTTGTAGGGTTAGGGTCTTGCTGTGTTGCTCAGGCTGGTCTCAAATTCCTGGTCTCAAGCAATTCCTCCACATTAGCCTCCCAAAGTGCTGGAAATAGAGGCATGAGCCACCATTCCTGGCCTACGGTTATGTCTTGGTTATAGCCCTTATGGCTCCCCTACTTTCAGAATTATTAAATAATTTTTTTAAGACAGGATCTTGCTCTATTGCTCAGGCTGGAGTGCATTGGTAGGATGACGGCTCGCTGCAGCCTTGACCTCCAGGGCTTAAGTGATCCTCTCACATCAGCCTCCCAAATAGCTGGGACTACAGGTGCAAGCCACTGTGCATGGCCAATTTTTGAATTTTTTGTAGAAACAGGTTTCCACTACATTCCCCAGTCTGGTCAAAGAATTTTTATATAGTATGAATACCTATTAAATATAATCTTATTCAATTTATTTATTTTAGAGACAGAGTCTTACTCTTTTGCCTAGGCTAGAGCACAGTGCTGTGATCATAGCTCATTGCAGCCTTGACCCCCTGGGCTCAAGCAATCCTCCCACCTCAGCCTCTTGAATAGCTAGGACTACAGGCGTGCTTCACCATTTCTGGCTATTTTAAAATTTTTTCTGTAGAGAAAGGGTCTTGCTATGTTGCCCAGTCTGGTTTTGAATTGCTGGGCTCAAGTGATCCTCCAGCCTTTGTCTCCCAAAGTGCTGCAACTACAGGCATAAGCAACTCTACCTGGCCTGATATCAGTAGTTTTAAATGTTTCTAAAGCGTTAGTAATTTATCTGAGGTACCCTATGGACCCCTCTGAAAAAATGATTGATATAATTGAGGTTCACAGGGTCTGTTGGTCAGGCCTCTGTACCCTTCTCCCACCAATCTTCACTAGAGTAGGCTTATTTTTTTTTAATCTGTTTTGTATTAATTGGTCTTCTTGTCAGCTTTTATGTGAGGAAAGCCCCCACCGCCATAAGAAAGTTTGAAAACTACTGTGTTAGAGAAATTGTTTATAAAACACCATTTATATTATTATGTGAACTTGAAATTAGGAAACTTTATCTTAAGTTTATTACTTGGAATTCATATGATATCTTTGTAATCGTATTTGCAAGAATGGAAAATTAGTTTTAGTTGTGATGAAATGTGTTTTGGCAGTACCAGAACATGGATTTTCTCTTTGTAAGTAATTTTAAAAGGTTATATTCTTCCCTGAGTACCCATTTGTGAGTACCTATTATTACTATTCTACTTTATGTATTAGCATCTTGGGAAGAATATGCCCCTTAATGTAGAACCAGGGATTACAATATTATTTTTTAAGATTTGTAAAACAACTACTAAGAGGATGCTGCAATTACAACACATTAAAATGCTTTTACTGTTGTGCAAAAATTATAACAATTGCTTTAGCTTTTACCATAGTAAACACAGAAAACCTTCTGATAAAATATATAGAGAGCAAAACGAACATGATTTTTTAGATGATAACTATCTGAAGTAAAATATGATTTGGTTCTATTTTATTTTTAAGTAGTCATATATGTATATTTCCTTTGGGTTCATATGACATGTATAATAATAAGGAGAGTTGTGAAGCAGTTATACATGCTAGTTAGTCGTGAGTTTAAACTCCAAGTTTAAACACGAAGGTGTTTTCTGGGTAATAGATGTTTTTCAAAATTATAATAATGTAAAAATTAGTCTACTAAAATCTTTCAGTAGCAGTAATGCTATTTCTTATGTAGATAGTACCAGAAAAAAATGCTTTCACAAACTATTCACTATGGTTTCATTTCCTTCCAGGAAAGGAAGGTTATGTAGCACAGGGCTCCAGAATCAACAACCGATTGAGGCTGAATAGCAGTTTGAGTAGGGATCTGTTTGAAATGTTTAACTAGTGAGGCAAAGACTAGGGAGAGGAGGGGGATGAGATTCTTCTTTATGGAAGGAGTGGCAAAATCACATGGCATTAAGTCATGTGATATGGGAGGAAAGTTTGTGACCACCTTTGGAAACAATCTACCAGAACTCCCTTTTTGTCTGTTTGCTCCAATTGGCTTACATTTCAGAATTAGAAGTCTCTCATGGGTGGGCTAGGAGGGGGAGGCAAACGATTTTATTTTCCTTTCAGAAATATTAAGCACTTCTAAGATTCCACATGAGCTGCATTAAGTTGCCTTAGAAAGATCCAAGAAAACTCAAGCCACAGTCTTTAGAGTCATTAAAAATCAAGAGGCCACAGCGTAAACTTGTGACAGTTCCAGCAACTTAAATAAGATGTTAGAAAGGGTGGCGTGCTGGAAAACTCCTAATGTGACTCTTGTAACTTCTACGTCATTTCTCAAATGTCACCTATATTGTACCCAAGATAGGAGGTTCTCCCACTACTCTAGTGAAGACCTTCCAATTACTGAACAAATTCCGATCAGTAAAATGTCCAATTGCAAAATGAATATTCCAAACTCAATCTTTTCCTTATTTATAAGAAAGCATATTTAGTAAATATAATGAAAGAAAAGATCCCAAAAAAGATTTCTATTGGTAAAAATCAATAGAAAGTGTAAAAACAAAACTAGAAATAAATGTGTTAGAACATATATATAAAAGATTATTACTCATTTGATACACATAAAAGAAAACTTGAGTAAACGGAAAGCTATGCTTTGTTGTTAAATAAAACTTGGCATCATATCAGTTCCCTTACATTAATTTAGAATTTAAATATAATTCTAATAAAGATTTCCATAGAGATATTTAAAGGAGAATTTGACTCAATAACTGTAATGCATATGTAGAAGAATAACTATTTAGTGCTTCTAATTAAAGATGGTTGAATAAAGCATGCATATCTTCCTTCACTTCTTACTTCACTCCTTGCTAAAATGATAGTAAATGAATATGATCATATTTTAAAAAGGCATAAATACATAAGGGTAAAAATATTGGGAGAGGAGACTGCAATAACAACATTCTGAAAATTATAAAGAGAAAGTTGTAAAACCACTTGATTTGTGTTGCAGGCTTGGAAATTGGTGGCACCAGGAACACCTAGAAATGGGAGTAAGAGTAGTACAAAAACAGTAAAATTGAATGCAAGTATATATACATACATACACACACACACACACACACACACACACACATATATATATATTTTTTGTTTGTTTGTTTGTTTGTTTGTTTTGGAGATGAAGCCTCACTCTGTCTCCCAGGCTGGAGTGCAATGGCATGATCTCAGCTCACTGCAACCTCTGCCTCCTGGGTTCAAGCGATTCTTCTGCCTCAGACTCCCGAGTAGCTGGGATTAAAAGTGCACGCCCCCCACCCCGAGCTAATTTTTGTATTTTTAGTAGAGACAGGGTTTCACCACGTTGGTCAGGCTGGTCTCGAACTCCTGACATCGTGATTTGCCTGCGTCAGCCTCCCAAAGTGCTGGGATTACAGGCATGAGCCACCGCGCCCGACCTAAACTGCCCTCTTTTGACGTCCCCTGGATGTCTCACAGGAAATGCAATCTTAGCATATATAAAACTCAACCTGTGGCTGGGCACGGTGTCTCGGGACTGTAATCCCAGCATTTTGGGAGGCTGAGGCAGGTGGATCGTCTGAGGTCAGGAGTTTGAGACTAGCCTGACCAACATAGTGAAACCCCATCTCTACTAAAACTACAAAAAATTAGCTGGGCATGGTGGTAGGCGCCTGTAATCCCAGCTACTCAGGAGGCGGAGGCAGGAGAATCACTTGAACCCGGGAGGCGGAGGTTGCGGTGAGCCGAGATCGCGCCATTACACTCTAGTCTGGGCAACAAGAGCTAGACTCTGTCTCAATAAACAAAAAAACACTGAACCTGCAATTTTTCATCTCCTGTTTCACCCTCCCAAGTAGCTGGGATTACAGGTGCGGGCCACCACACGTCGGCCTCTCAAGGTGCTGGGATTACAGGTGTAAGCCACCGCCCCCGGCCTGACAAGTATGTTTAAGCGGAAGTGGGCTCCAAGACTCCCTAACCCATTCCACATAGCTAGATTTCGAACTCTTTCCTAACATGGCAGAACGTGGGGCGGGGGGCAGTTAGTCTTTGTGGAGATTGAAACCAAAAGTCTGTGCCCTGGAGAATATTGGGCACGACTGAGGCCCAGGATACTGTACCGAAAACAGGGACATTAAAGTGTAGACTGGATAATAAGTTGTTAATATCCAACAATCTCCTCTTTAATTCAGTTCCCAGAGCATGACCTATTCTCTTAAGCATTGTAAGACCAATTTTATCTTAAACCTGACCTATTTTCTTAAGCATAATATTAGCAAATTATCAATTGAGGAATCGAGTCAATCCAAGATGAAATTCCTAAAGAGACTGCTGTTAGATGTTCCCTCAAACCAAAACCAACAAAACAAGACAAAAAAAGTGATTCCAGGTGAGGTTCCTCAGGAAATAAACTCTGAAACAGAGATTAGCTTGCAGGAAGTTAATTAGAGAGCACTCATGGGAACCACACTCATGAAAGGAAGGAAAAGAAAGGAAGCAGGACTGGGGAGAGGTAATTGGGCTGTGGTCACACCTGAAGCTGCTCCCATGGCGATTTCTGAAGTAGGGATGGTTTTTCAAAATTGTCCTGCATTATGACAAGCTTAGTGGGCTTTTATACCTTCATCCTTACCAGTCATTGGATGCAGGTTGCCCCTAAGGGGATGACTTTGGTGAGGAAGTTTTCTCTAGTTGAGAGCAATTTCCAGAGCTGCCAAACAGCTAAGGATTGTCTGGGGCGGTGCTCCTAGCAGCTGATAAAATAAATTCTTCAGTTCTGAAGGGGGAGCTGGAGAGCACCTACCAGATCATCCCACAATGAATCCCACACTTGTCCATGTACATAAGTTTCCCTTTAGCTGTTTAGTATCTGTTTCAGGCAGGAAAGTTTGTGCTGTTGTAAATAATGTAATGTTCCGGCTCAAAGTCAGTTTCAATTTGAGACTAAGGCTTCTTGGCAACAGCCTCTATATGGAACATTGCTGGCTTTTTGCATGTAGGAAGAGCACATGTTATACCACATACTGATTCTTAAAGCCTTTGCTAAAAAGTGACAAGTATCACTTCTGTTAATATTTCATTGATTAAAGCATGTCACATGGCTAAGCCTAAGGTCCTCAAGTGAGGATCTATCATATCCCCTACATCAGTTTTCTATTACCCCAAAGCTTAGTGAGTCAACACAATATGTATTGATGTGTTATTTTTCATATTTTTAAAGGTTGGCTGGGCTCAGCATGTTGATTCTTCTGCTCCTGTGGCATTAGCCCGAGTAAATGAGGTGGCTGCATTCAACTGAGAGCTCAGCCAAGGCTAAAATATCCAAGATATGACCTTTTCCCATATATGACAGCTGGTATCAGCTGTTGCTGAGTTAAATATTAAGTTGAAATACTTCAGGAGATAAAACACAAGAGGAAAAATAATAGAGAAATGATAAGAAAATAGGATCAGTCTGGGAAGTCGAAATTTTCATTAATCAGAAATGCAAATATAGAGGACAAAGAAAACAGAAGATAAATCACTCTGTAAATAATTTTAGGAAATTTCCCAGTAATAAAGGTAATGAGATTTCAGACCACAAAGTCACCCTGATAGCAAAACACCAAGCCACATAATTATGAAATTTCAAACAGTTAGGATAAAAATAAGAGCCTATATGCTACTAAAGAGAAAACGTGGTTTCATTTAAAAGATCAAGAATCACAATTTCATTGGACTTAGCAATAGAAATACTGGGAGTTGGAAGACAAAGGAGATTTGTCTTCAAATTCCAAGGGAATAAGATTTCCAATTTATAATTCTAAACTCAATTACCTACCTATCGCAAGTAAGAGTATATAACAACATTTTTCTGGTATGCAATATCTCAAAATATTATCTTTTATTTACCAAAATAAGGAAGTAAATCAAGAAAGCACAAGGCATGCAAGCCAGGAAGCAAGAGATTGATTAGAAAAGAGAGAAAAAGGAATATTGCAATATAATAACTGCCTTCAAGGGCAAGCAGTGCAGATGAAAAATGGTGAAATTCATTGAAGACTTAATATATTTGAACAAACTGAGAGAAGATTAATACTTCTAAGAGAGTTTATGTTTGAGTTAAAGTGGGTAATTACATGGTTCATATTTAAACAACATTTACATAGCTGTAAAAATATAACCCTGAATACTGAACTATATTGAAAAGTATGGGTGAGAAAATGTGGAAGGGGAGTGGTTTAGAAATGGATGCATGGAATAAGGATTGGTAAAAAACTAAATCCTCATCTCCTGTAGTGGGAGGTAAATAGATAAGTCCTGTAACTGAAATATTAAGAATTGAAACTACTCATTTTATTTAGAAATAGAAAGTATATCTGTATTAGTTTGTTCTCATGCTGCTAATAAAGACATACCCAAGACTGGATAATTTATAAAGGAAAGAGATTTAATGGACTCCCAGTTCCATATGGGTGGGAAGGCCTCACAATCATGGCAGAAGGCAAAAGAAGAGCAAGGCACATCTTACATGACAGCAGACAAGGGGGCATGTGTAGGGGAACTGCCCTTTATGAAACGGTCAGACATCATGACACTTATTCACTATCATGCAAACAGCATGGGAAAAACTTGCCCCCTTGATTCAGTTACCTCCCACTGGGTCCCTCCCACAACACAGGATTATGGGAGCTACAATTCAAGATGAGATTTAAGCGGGGACACAGCTGAACCATACCAATATCACAATACAAACTTCTAAAAGAATAGACTCTTCAATTCTGTGAATTAATACATTCTCTTTTTTGCTAAAGGCAATTTGAGTTGCTTTTTCTGGTTTATTGTTTGTTTTGATTTTTGTTTTTACACTAAAATAATTTTGTCCAATACATATACACATATTCTCAGATCCCACGAAAGAAATTTGGGAAATATTTTGAAAAACTTCCCACATGATTTTGATGCATAGTATGGTTTGGGCATCACTACTTAGAAGGATTATAATCTTAGCAATGAGCTGTGTTCCTTCAGTAAGGAGTCTAATGAACTCATCTTTCAAATTCTGATAGAGATGATAGCTCATGTTCCAGTACACCTCTTCACTTTTCTTCTTATCTTCAGCTTAGGAGGCAAGATTTTATCTCACATATTTAAGTATGAAATAGTGATGATAGGAGCAGAAAGAAACACATTGCTTGCTTAGGGGGGAAAAAACCCTAAATAAAAAACAAAAGACTTGAAGAAATCAGGAATTTTGTTATCTGATAAACCCATAAATTTCCTCATGTGCTTTGAACTTTCCTGACTCTCTCTGCTCCTTTGCCTCTCTGCCCCAAACTTGGAAAAATGTTTTAGTACTTTATTCTTTATAAATAAATCTGAGCAAGGGTAGTGCCTTTATTCTATTAAGAGTCTATTTCTTCTGCCAGGAGATATTTTACCAGTTGAACTGAATCTGTAAATTCACTTAATAAGATGGCCAACTGGACAGCCTTTATTACTATTTCACCTGATAAACAAATATCTCTCCATTCCAAATCATTCTGTAGAAAGCAGAGTTCTCTTAATTGCTACTATATTAGTGTTACTAACATAAAATTGGGATTGAAATGCTTAAATAATAAAACCACCAAGTAGTTGCGACAGGGAAGAAAGTCCCATTTATTGATTGCTGCATAACAAATCATTTAAATTTTAATGGCTTAAATAATGGTCAGTTTTTAATATCTTATGATTCGTAGCTCAGAAATTTGTGCTGGTCTGGGTGATTATTCTCTTCCACATGTCAGGAACATAAGTCACTCTGAGGAACTAAGCTAATGAGTAGACCAGTCTGGAGGGTCCAAGGTGGCTTCGCTTACATGTCTGTCATTTTTCAGGGGATAGCTGGAAGGCTGAGCTCAGTTAGGACTGCTGACCACAGCCTCTATACATGGCATCTCTAGGATGATGGTCTCAGGGTAGTTGGAGGTATATGACTGGCCAGGGCTTTCAGAGGAAATGTTCTAAGAGATCTAGACAAAAAATTCAGGGCTCTGACCCTAGACACAGAAGATTCAGAATACCTCTTCTGCTATATTCTATGGCCAAGGAAGTCATTAAGGCCAGCCCAGATTCAAGGAAAGGGGAATTAGACTCATTACGTCTTAAGGAAAAGATTAGCAAAAAATTTGTGACCACTTTTAACCTACCACAGAAAGTATCACTACACTCGCAATTCTTGGAATTGGAAAATCCCATACTACCTACCATCAATCTAGAAGTTATTCTTCCTACAAAAAAGTAGAAGAGTTCAGGCAGTGGCTCATGCCTGTAATCCCAACACTCTATGAGGCCAAAGAGGGTGAATCACTTGAGCACAGGCGTTCAGGACCAGCCTGGACAACATGGCAAGACCTCAGCTCAAAAAAAAAAAAAAAAAAAAGTTACCCAAGTGTGGTAGTGCACAACTGTGGTTCCAGCTACTTGGAAGGCTGAGGTGGCCTGAGAACTCGAGGCTGCAGTGAGCTGTGATAGTGCCACTGCACTCCAGCCTGGGCAACAGAGTAAGACCCCCTGAAAAAAGTTGACAAATAGTATGCCACTCAGATCCTTAGAAGACAGAACAACATGGAAGACATGAGCAAGATACACAGAGGCTTGTGATTGAGGCAACTTATGATTAGAAAACAAAGCCTTTATTGGTAATAAGAATCTGAGGTACAGACTTAGCAACAGCATATCAGAAGAGGCAAAACCTCTGTAGCAATATAATTGAAAAATACTTTACATTTAAAATAAGTCATTTGCAGGTGTAATCAATAGTAAGAGTTTTCTGATAATCAAAAGTAAGAATTTTCTGAAAACAGTATTATATTTTATATGTGAAAAACTTCCTAGTTCAAGGTGGTGAAATATAAGAGCAATGAGAAACTCACAAAAGTACAACCTAGACAATGAAAAAAAGAAGAGAATTATGGACATGGCAAGAATTAAGTCAATCTTTTTAGCCAATGATGACTGTGTGATTTGAGCGGTTTCTTAGTATGGAGGATTAAGCTTTTACTGTAAAAATCCTATTATATTTGTTTTCATAGTCTGCTTATATTCACCATCTAGCTGAAAATATTTTTATCTTAGGCATTATTTCTGACTCAGCAAATATTTGTTGATTGGCTAATTAGATACATGATGCAGGTACAAATAAAATAATAATAAGGAATGCATAGTTGAGAGTAACAATATCATCCCCTATGATGACATAAGATCCTCAGAAACTTTATAATCTATGTGATAGTTGAAAACAATATTATGAATTAGAATACAAAAAGCTAAAACCTTTGTTTCTACATACCTAATAAACAACTTTAAAGATGCCCACTATTTTAAGATGATGGATTTTAATCTGAAGTTATTTCAAGTGACAGCAAATTTCTTTAAAATGGTCTGCCTATATTTTATTTTTAATTTAGAGATAACTACTCCAAGGGTGATGTAAAATGTGTAAAAAGTATGCAAGAATAGTACAGATGCATTTTTTTAGAAGTGTTTAATTCATGCCTATATTTGTAGTTTTAAAAATCTCAATCCGCAGAGCATTTTCTTGTCACACATGTGCACCAATGAAACAAAAAGTCAAAGAGAATCACTGTCATCTCTAGCAAAGGAATGGCTCCTTTCCTAACATTCTTTAAAAATATGTGTTTTATAATCCTTATACCTCATCAAAAGTGGCAGTGGAGTAAATTCCCTGGTTTATGTTGTTCTCACAGTTAAAATGGAGGTCCACAAACCACTTCTTTTTCCCCAGTGCTTTTCCATTGTTTTCTCCTTCTCCTTGAGACATTTGGGACAGTATCACTTGCCCTTTGGTTTATGATTAAGTCGCACGCTCAAGAAGTGGAGCCACTCCCTGGGGCACTCATGGTTGTCACAGCAGCTCCTTTCTCTGTAGACCTGAGCAGCGTGCTGGCTGGCTCCTTGGGGTCCATGGCAAGGTCTGTGGGGGCCTCTGCTTTGGCCTTGGAGTGGTTCTTTTTCTTCGAGGTCTTTTCTTTCTTGCCTTTGGCAGTTCCCGTGGTGATGTCATCATGGTTGTGACCATTGGATGCATCCTCTCAATTCTCATCAACGCACTGTCCCCAAGAGCTCTTGTTATCTGGCCTTTCTACCTGAATGATTATCATTCTTCACGGCATCTTGGCAGGCTCTGCAGCCACCAGGGACCCTGATCTCTGGCACCCAGGGAGCTCCATGATACCGCCCACCTGTCTGGTCCGGCTCTCCCTTAGCTCCACCATCCCACTCAGTCTTAATCTTTGCGCTGCCCTGCTCCTGGCTCCAAGTCAGGGCTCTCCAGATGCAAGATAACATTCCCCTCTTCTGGGTACCCTCCCTCCATCTCACATTATTATAAGAGGTTTACATGAGAAGTAATATATCCATCCAACTCCTTCAGGATTTTCTGCAGGGCCGGCCCAGGCTTACTGGGCTTACCCAATCCTGGGGACATAACCTTCCAAAAAAGTCTCCAAGCCTGGGGCCCCAAGCGTGGGCATAACCCCTATGGTCACTCACACTTCCCTGACCATCGTTTTTACTTATAAAATAAAAAATTATAGTCTTGCTATTGACACTGAACCCTTTGATGGTAAAGATAGGCATGTTAGAAAATTTGGTCTCTCAGACTGGCAGGCGCCTCTTGAAGGAATTATGTTTCAGGAATAAGAAGAAAAAGATTACAGATTGTAATAGTCATTAGAAGAGCAGAGGAAGTTACCAAGTGTGATACAAAGAATTCAGGAAAAATAGATTTTTAAAAAGAGAGTTTCCTGAGAAATGATGGATAACTATGTAACTTGAAACTGGGAAATAATATTCGTAGTTTACCTTCATGAAATGTATTGTAAGTTTGCTCAGCACTGTTAATAATATTAGTCGTATGGCCTGGGATATGATACAAACTGCAGCCAGGCCAAGCATAATCACTATGAATGCTTTTTATTTGCGTGGGATTGTAATTACACAAATTAAAATTTAGCTATAGTTACTCTTGCCTCAGTGCTGAATGGATTGTAAACATAGCTCTCAGGGAAATTGGAATTATGCTTTCAGTGCCCATTGCACCTGTCCATCAGGAAAGGGCGTGGAGTAAAGGCTGTAGACATAAAATGTGGCTTTGGTGGGTCTGTACTTTATTGAATTGATAGTGTGGCTTCATGTAAAGATGGAAATCTCTTTGTTGCACAGAGAATTTCTCAGAATTTCCTCCTTAAATATGTATATGTTTCTGAATATAAAATTAATATTGCATATTGGAGGAAATCCGTAAATTTCACAACAGTAATATAAGACACCTGTCATTTCACTACTTAGCTGCCATTTACGTCTACTTGATTTACCTTCCAGTGTCTTTTTATGTATTTGTGTGTATATAATCAACATTTCAGAAGTCTGTATAGCATAGTGGTTGAAAATACAGTTGGCTCTCCATGTCCGTGGGTTCCACATTTGTAAATTTAATCAAGTGCAAATTGCAAATATTTTTAAAAAAACACAATGGAAATAATAGGACAATAAAAAATACAAACAAAGCCCTAACACAGTAAAACAACTATTTACCTAGTATTTATATTGTATCAAGTAGTATAAGTAATCTTGAAATGATTTAAAGTATACAAGAGGACATGCAGAGGTTATATGCAAATACTCTGCCATTTTATATAAGAGACTGAAACATCCATGGATTTTGTTATCTGTAGGAATCCTAGAACCAATCTCTCATGGATACTGAGGGATGACTTTTCACATTTTGGAGCCAAAGTGCTTGGATTACATTTTGGCTTTGTCAGCTCTTAACTACATGATTCCTCAGTTTCCTCATTTGTAACGTAGTGGTAATAATTACCTAGGGTTCTTACAGACATTCAATGATGTAAGTCTCATTAGAGCACCCAAGGAAGTGTTCCTTCTTCTCTACTCATCCAAAGCTTCTTAAAGAGGGCCTGACTGCGGCTCATTCAATGGAAGAGAACTTGCTGTGATGACACGTTGGCAGAACTTGCCAGAAATCTGCCTTGTGGAGTACCAGGGAAATCTTTCATAAGGAAGTGTTTCACAGGAGGCTCTGTTACAAAACTGCTTGTGAGGGAAGGACAGGTGCCGAGGGAAGCTGCTGTTTGCACTGTATTGCGGGAGTATTGCATTGTATCCTGGGGAAGCCACAGAAACAGGAAGTAAAACCCTTTCCTTCCACAGTGTCCTCCAGCATCCTCCACTGACAAAACTTAGCATGGTGTCAGATGGTAAAGAAAAAATATCTAAAGAACCTAGTTCAATTTTGACAGAACAGGCAAAAAGAATGAATTTGGAACTGAGAAAAAAATGAAATGATAATTGGTAGTTATTGTAAAGCACTTAGAACAGGGCCTGACATATAGTCAGTGCTCAAGAACTATTAGCTTGGACTATTTCAGTCACATATGCACACAGATGTGTAAAAATTGGATTGGCTTTACTGAAATCACATTTTGTACTCTGAATTTTAGCTTAACATCATATTATGACTGTTTACATTAAAATTTCTTGGAATCCTAATTTTATGTCTATACAATTATCTATAATGAGGAGATATAATTTATTTAGCTGTTACACTATTGAATATATTATGGATTATTTCTAATTTTCAGTCTGATAATTGAAACTGGATGAATATTCGTGTTTTCAATGCATTTAAAGAAATTTTTTTTATTTTATAAAAATAATTTTAGAGATGGATTCTCATCATGTTGCTTAGGCTGGTCTTGAACTCCTGGGCTCAGGCAATCCTCTCTCCTCACCCTTCCAATGTACTGGGATTACAAGCATGAGCCACAATGCCCAGCCTCAATGTATGTTAAATAATTTTTTTATGATTAGCTTCCCAAGGAGAGATTCAAAGAATGAACATTCATAAAATTTTTATGTCTTATCAAATTTCTTTTCAAAAATGTAGTTCCAATTCACACTTACTCTTAAGATTTGCATCTGACACAATAGATTTGATACTACATAATTTTAAACTTTGACTCTTTGACATGAGACAAATAATCTTATGTTTGTCTTAATTTGGAGTGTGACTATTAACAAAGTTTCACATGTCATTTTATACTATTTACTCATATTTCCATCGTAGTATTAAAGGTTTGTTTTACTATTTTGAATACTTCTTAATATATGAAGCATAACAATCCTTTGGCTATTAGATTTTTTACAAAAAGATTTTTCCCCCAATTTAGCATTTGAGATTTATAATTTTTTTTAAGTACAAGGTTTTATATTTATAACTCAAAAATATACTCCTCATGGTTTTTCCATATCTTTTATGGGAAAATACTTCCACTCCCTTAAAATTGTTTACACCTTTATGTATATATATTTTTTCTAGTTTGTTTATGATTTTATTTGTTAGAGATTTAATTGTAAGCATCTGAAATTAAGTTTGGTGATTAACATTGCATTTTTTTCAAAATAGATTAATTAGGTCACAAAATGCATATTAACTAATTTAAGAAGATTGAAATTATATCAAGCATCTTTTCTGACTATAATGCCATCAAAAAAAGATGAGTAGCAGAAGGAATTTTGAAACATTCACAAATACATGGGAATTAAACAACATACTCTTGAATGGCCAATAGGTCAAAGAAGAATTTAAAAGATAAATTTAAAAATAACTTGGGACAAACACTGGACACACAATAGATCAACAGTTATAGTATTCAGCAAAATCAGTTCTGAAAGAAAAGTTTATAGCAATAAACACCTACATCAAAAAAGAAGGAAGACTTTAAATAAACAAGCTATGCCTCAAGGAATCAGAAAAAGAAAAATGAACTAAGTCCATATTTAATAGAAGGAAAGAAATAATTAAGATCAGAGGAGAAATAAATAGAGACTAGAAAAATAAGAAAGATTAATAAGGTGTTTTTTTGTGAAGACAAAATTGAAAAAAAAATTAGCTACACTAAGAAAGAAAAGAGAAGTCTCCAATAAATAAAATCAGAAATGAAAAAAGAAACATTACAACTAATATTACAGACAGTGCATGGTGGCTCGTGCCTGTAATTCCAGCACTTTAGAAGGCCGAGGTGGGCAGATGGCTTGAGTCCAGGAGTTCAAGACCAACCTGGGCAACATGATGAAACCCTGTCTCTACAAAAAATACAAAAATTAGCCAGGTGTGGTTGTGTCATTAGTCCCAGCTACTTGGGGGACTGAGGCAAGAGGATTGCTTGAGCCTGGGAAAGTTGAGGCTGCAGTGAGCCCTGATAGTGCTATTGCACTCCAGCCTGGGCAACAGAGCTAGACCCTGTCTTGAAGAGAGAGAGAGAGAGAGAGAGAGAGAGAGAGAGAGATAGAGAGAAAACCAATACTACAGAAATACAAAGGAGATTAAGAAACTGTTATAAACGATTATATGCCTACAAATTGGGTAACCTAGAAGTGGTAGATAAATTCCTAGAAACATAAAATTTACCAAGAGTGAATCATGAAGAAACAGAAAATCTGAACAGACCAATGATAAACAAGCAGATCAAATCAATATTTTAAAATCTCCAATCAAAGAAAAGCCCAGGGTTTGATGCCTTCACTTCTGAATTCTACCAAACATTTAAAGTAGTATTAGTGCCAATCCTTCTCAAACTGTTTCAACAAATCAAGGAAGAGGGAACACTTCCTAACTCACTTTATGAGGACAGCATTATGTTGATATCAAAGCCAGACAAGCACACTACAAGAAAAGAAAATCCAGGCCAATATCCCTGCTGTACATAGATGCAAAAACACTCTACAAAACACTAGCAAACTGAACTCAACAGTACATTAAAAGGATTATTCACCATAATCAAGTGGAATTTATCCCTGGGATGAAAGGAAGGTTCAGCACACACAAATCAATAATTGTGAAACAAGACATTAACAGAATGAAGGACAAAAACCATACAATTATCTCAAGAGATGCAGAAAAAGCTTTTGACAAAATTAAACATCCTCCCCATGATAAAAGCTCTTAACAAATTAGGTATAGAAGGAATGTTCTTCAACAGAATAAAGGCCATATGTGGCAAGCTTAGAACTAATATCATACTCAATAGCAAAAATTGAAAGCTTTGCTTATAAGATCAGGAACAAGAAAAAGATGCCCACTCTTACCATTTCTATTCAACATACTACTGGAAGTCCTAGACAGAGCAGTTAGGCAGGAGAAAGAAATAAAAGGCATCCAAATTGGAAAGGAAGAAGTTAAATTGTCTCTATTTGCAGGCGACATGATCTTATATATAGAAAAATTTAAAGACTACATCAAATAACTTAGAACTAGTAAATTCAGTAAAGTTGCAGGACACAAAACCAACATACAAAAAATTAATAAAGTTTCTGTATACTATCAATGAATTATTTGAAAAGCCGAGAAAATAGTCCCATTTACAGTAGCCACAAAAACATGCTTGAAATAAATTTAACCAAGGAAGTACAAGATCTGCATGCTGAAAACGATTAAACATTGATGAAAGAAATTGAAGAAGATACAAATAAATGGAAAAATATCCTGTGTTCATGGATTAGAATAAGTAATATTGCTAAAATATCCCTGCTACTCAAAGTGATCTACAGATTTGATGCAATCCCTAACAAAATATCAGTAATATTTTTTACAAAAATGGAGAAAAAACTAAAATTAGTTCTTGGCATCTTTGTGGAAAATCAATGGATTGTAAATATGTGGATTTATTTCTGAGCCCTCTACTCTGTTCCATTGGTCTATGTGTCTGTTATTAGGCCAGTACCATGCTGTTTTCATTAAAGCTTTGTAGTACATTTTGAAATCAAGTAGAGTGAATCCTCTGGCTTTGTTCTTTTTGCTCAAGATTGCTTTGGCGATTAGTAATTCTTGATTGCAGGAAATCTGAGAAATACAGAAAAATACAAAGAAAAAAATTTAATGTCATTCAAAACTGATCATCAGAGAAAGTATGTTAATATTTTGGTGTATCTCCCCCTAATTCCCTGTGCATGCTTAAGGAAAGAAACAATTTTCAGAAATAAATCCTATATATAGTTTGACATTTTTTTGGTTAAATACATACATCTATGGAATATTTTTATGTTATGTAATATTTTAAAGCATATTGTCCTTGGAGTCTATGTGGCATTTTAGCATATGACTTTTCCTTAATGAATTCTACACATTGACCATTTATATATATACATATTTTAAATTATTTGTTGGCTGGGTACGGTGACTCATGCCTGTAATCCCAGCACTTTGGGAGGCTGAGGTGGGTAGATCACGAGGTCAGGAGATCGAGACCATCCTGGCCAGCATGGTGAAACCCTGTCTCTACTGAAAATACAAAAATAAGCTGGGCATGGTGGCGCAAATCTGTGATCCCAACTACTCGGGAGGCTGAGACAGAGAATCCCTTAAACCCAGGAGGCGGAGGTTGTTAGATAAATAATTTTTTTTTTTTAGATGGAGTCTCACTCTGTCACCCAGGCTGGAGTGCAGTGGCACGACCTCAGCTCACTGCAACCTCTGAATCCTGGGTTCAAACAATTCTCCTGCCTCAGCCTCCCGAGTAGATGGGATTACAGGCACGTACCACCATGCCTGGCTAATTGTTGTATTTTTAGTAGAGACAGGGTTTCACCATGTTGGCCATGCTGGTCTCGAACTTGTGACCTCAGGTGGTCCACCTGCCTTATCCTTCCAAAGTGCTGAGATTACAGGCATGAACCACTGTGCCTGGTCAATGTTGTTTACTTTAAAAAACTATTATGATGGTATGAATATTTGTCTAGATCATTATGCAGTTGAATTAACTTCTAAAAGTAAATTACTAAAAATTGAATTACTAGGGCAAAGGGTATGAACATATTTAAAGTTCTTATCCATAATGCCAGATTGTATCACATGAAGTTCGCATCAATTAATGCCCCCAGCAACAGTGTTAATGTATTTTTCATCACATCGTGCTCTGCACTGGATTTTAAAACAAAACAGGGGCTGAGGGGCATCCAGCCAATTTGACTGGTAAAAAATATATTTTATAATTAAAATATAATTTTGTTAAGTTCCTGAATTGAATAGGCATGTACAACCTCAATGATCTTTAGGGCAAAAAAATCTTAGATTTTTAAAATAGCTTTTAAAAATAGCTTTTAAAAAGATTTCTATGATTTAAAAAATACTATGAAGAACTTAATTGAGCTTAGGTTAAGCCTAAAATTGATTTGGGAAGAAATGACATCTTGACTATAGTTCATATTTTCACAAAGGAGCATTTTATCCTTTGCCATTTATTGAAATATTTTATATTGCTTAGTAAATGTTTTATTTAGCCTCTGTATATTTTAAAGGATTATTCCTATGTCTTTTATGATTTTGGTATTTTTATGTATTGGGACATTTTATGATTTTTACTGCCACTGAGACTAAAATCCTTTTTCCCTTTGAATCATCTAAATTGTAATTTCAAGATTAGAGAAAAACAATATAATGTGGTAATTAAAAGCTTGGGTCCTGTAGCCAGGCTTTTCCATCCATATCTGAATTCACCTCTTACCACCCAACTTGGGCAAGCTGGCCATGCTGGATATTTTCCTTTCTCCCCTCCAGAGTCCTCTCCCTGCTCTGCATCCTGCTCTGTGTCCCTAAGGTTCCCCTTGCTGGGGCTTCCTTGCCTTCTGGCTTCCAGTTAGGTTCAGCCAATGAGGGCATTGGCAGGAAATCAGAGTGGAGGGAAGTAGGGAGAAAGTATTTATTTCCAAGATTTCCTCCCTGCTAAACTGGTGCCAGTGGCTGTATCCTGCCAAAGGCTACAGCTCTTATCAGAGGTCCTCTCCACACAACTACCCTTCAGGCTTGCACTTGGTCACATTTCCCTGCTGTTGCTAACCTAGGGTGCTGCGAGATCCTCTGGGGTTTTTCTAACACATGCCCATGCCTGGGTAATGTCCCTGTTATCCAGCTTGAGTGTGTCATCTGCTTCCCACCAGGATCTTGACTAAAAGCAAATAGCACACAGGAATAGTACATATCCTTGTCATTTTTCTCATATCATTGGGAATGACTCTTGGCTGCCATTATGATTATAATTTTGGCAATCAATGTAAGATAGGCATTCTACAGTATGTTCAGGAAGTATCATTCTTTTCGTGATTTTCTGAGTTTTATCAGGAAAGATTGTTGAATTTTATCCTGAATTTTGATATATATATATATAGTTTGTTTTAAAATTGGACTTATTAATGTTATTTTAAATTTTGAAGTTTTCTATCAATAAATCATCCTTTCATTAATCCCTGGAATTATCCAAATTAAATTTCCTTTGCTAATATTTTATGTTAGGTTTTAAAAAATCATTTTAACTGAATACTAGATATGTTGAGGCCATCTAAAACAACAGGCTTAGGAAAAGTAGTACCTTAAACTGATCTTTGTTTAAACACGCGTCACTTTGAATAACTGAAAATTTTAATAGCCTTTTATCACCCAAGATTCCTTTTTGTGCTGTTTCCTATAGTTTGTAGTCCAGAAGCAATTGGCTTATGCAAGCTTTAAGAAGGCATATTTGAGGAGGGTGGTGTGGGAGTGGAGGAGACAGACCACAGCATAATGTCTAGGAATTATGACTAAGCCAGAGTGAAGAGAGGATAAAATAATTGTTTTCCTCCCTGCTTTTTTTCTGTATTTGAAAAACCAGTCTGTTGTTTCTATCATGTTTCTTGTTGGATTTAGAACTTAGGGCTTTAAAGTTTATAGCACTTGGTAATTCCAATATTTCATACCTATTTAACCTTGCAATACCATTTTATTTCAATCATGGAATTTTATTTTTGGTTTCCATGAGTCAATTCCATCATAGCAGGATCCTGAGCACAATAATCTCCTAAAGATAAAAATAATCGTGTTTAGTATTTTTATGAGTCATTACACATTTGGTGTCAAGCACCTGAAACCCTGGAATCGTAACATATAATTGCTGAACCATTGACATAAGGAAACTGACACTATTTAGTTTTGTCCCCAAAGAGTCTGGCATTGAAACAAAACTAAGATTACAAAGATTTTATTGGAACTTTTAAATGAGATTCTACTTGATTTCATGTGACTTAATCTAAGGACAGAATCTGCAAATATGAAACTTTACAGGCCAGGCATGGTGGCTCACGCCTGTAATCCCAGTACTTTGGGAGGGCAAGGTGGGTGAATTATTTGAGGCCAAGAGTTTGAGGCCATGGTGAACTACATGTTGTCTACTAAAAATACAAAAAAATTAGCCAGGTGTGGTGGCATGTGCCTGTAGTCTCAGCTACACAGAAAGCTAAGGTAGGAGAATCACCTGAACCCAGGAGACAGAGGCTGCAGTGAGCTGAGATTCCACCACTGCACACCAGCTTCGGCGACAGAGCGAGACTCTGTCTCAAAAAAAGAAACTTTGCATTTTCATCTAAAATTTTTTGTCAGGCAGTACCTAGTAATGACAAAATGTTTTTGTTTGTAATCAAAGACTTACAAATAACATAGAAGAATTAAAATTTGTTTGGAGAAGAGCCAAGTTTCTAAATTGGATAGTGGAGAGTTTACTTTTTGATGTTTTCTTATTTATCATCCCTTATCACTTCCCACTTCCTAGCTAAGGATATTTCCTTACTCTGAACCCACTGGCATGTGAGAATTCCATTCCCACAATAAACTTGCTTTATAGGCTCTCTTTTCTAGTATTCTTTTGTGGTTTAGAACTGCAAAATTAAGTGTGAGAACATACAATATCTAGTAAAAGTCAGCATTACTGAATGAACTCATTAAAGCCAAGTGGGAATTGCAAACTCCAAAAATTAAAACATCTGAACATCTGTAAAAACTCAATCTGTGTTTCTTCTTTGAGAAAAATAATAAATCTGATCAACTCTTGATATAGCATCTGAAAAGAATAAACAAAAGAGCTAGATAAGAAAAATTAATTTGGCAGATGGTTCAATAAGTTAGGAACTGAGACAATTGTTGCAAAGTTTCTATAATTTCTTTTGAAAAGTGAATGTAAAGCAAGAAAATTCCCAAGCAACAATAAAGTGAAATCAAGGAATTACATTTACCAATAGTATAAGAGACAGAAAATGAATAAAAACATCCAAATTATGTGTGAAGAAAGTCTACTGACATGTATTTTATCAGCACATATTTTAATCAGAGAAGTTAAAAGATTTTAAATTTTATTTAAAATTGTCTATTTAAGCTTTATTCTTTACAAAGTACTGTTTCCTGCTGTAAGAAAAGGCCTTATCGTGACTTGATCATTATACATTGTATGCATCTAAAAGAATTTCACATGAACACCATAAATATGAAGAAATACAATGTATGAAAAACAGACCTTATGAAATTGCTTTTCATTCTTCCCTCTTTTCTTTTTTTGTATACTTTTGCAATTTGATTTGTCTCACAATGGCAAAATGAAACGTTTGTATTATTTGTGAAAAGGTCAGGTTTCTGTAGAACGTATGTCATACGCATGCAAAAGGCATCACATAGTTCAGTGTTGCTGTAAGTATTACATTTAGGCCAGGTGCGGTGGCTCACGCTTATAATCCTAGCACTTCAGGAAGCCACAGCAGGAGGATTGCTTGAGCTGAGGAGATCGAGACTGTCCTGGGCAACATAGTGAGATCTCACCTCTATAAAAAATGCAAAAAATTACCCTGGCATGGTGGCGCATACCTGTAGTCCTAGCTACTTGGGTGGCCCAGGTGGGAGGATCACTTAAGTCCAGCAGGTGGAGGATGCAGTGAGCCATTATCATGCCACTGCATGCCAGCCTGGGTGACAGAGCAAGACCTTGTCTCAAAAAAAAAATAAAAATAAAAATAGTACATTTAACTTTTACTGTCTAAGAATAGACAAATTCTCAACTCTACTATCATAATTATTTACCCTTGTTCTCTCTGTAGCCTCCAAATTAAGGTGTGATTTCAGTCCTCTACCCTAGAAATTCTTAATATCTTCATGTAATAGCAAATTAAAAAAATAATAATAAGAAAAAAATTCATGATCAGTTTACATACTTTATGTTAGGGAATATAATTTTATTACGAAGCCACTGTTTCCTTAAGTTACCTCAGTATAGGTGTCAAATGCATGGCTGGGCCCCACAAACTGGGATCCTGAAACCTCAGCTCCACACCCATCCCATCCTCATCACTGTACTTTCACCTCAAGTAGAACACTCAAGGGAGGAGGGATGCTCACAAAATTCTCCTTGACCTTTCATTTTGTTCTCCATATCAGATGCCGCAAATAATATTGTTTCAAGCCATCTGGTTTTTGAGCTCCCAGGTATAGATATATCAAGTATGTCTGGCATTTTTGTGGAAACCATCTGGAAACATAAATACAAAGGCCTGCTTCAAGGTACGAGAGACAGCTCTCCATGTGGACACCTCCACCCCATTCACTTTTACACAAATGCTATTTCCATGCCTGCTGCCCTTTCAGTTCCAAGTTTCAGTGTCATCTTCTATGCTGTTGTCTTTTAGGCATCTAGACTCTGAGCTGGGATTGAGACTGAACTCTTAGATTATTTCAGTGTTCCCCCATTCATGTCTTCTCTTCCACAAGTCCCCTTTCATCTTCTTTGCCTCTTTTTGCTCCTCCCTCCCTTGTCATCGCAACTCCAGCTGCCCCCAGCTTCCTTCTAGACAATTTCACTTCCTTGTCAAGGTTTTCCCAGACCTTGTTTTTAGTTTGGGAAAGCAAATAATAGAGATGATGTTGTCTTGAGACACATGGTGTTTCCATGTAGCCTTTTAAAAGGTGATACTCTATATAATCATTTCTTTAAAAATTTACTTTTTTTTTTACAAAGTCAAAAGTTTGTTTACATAAACATGGTAAAAACCAAGGTGGTGCAAAACGGTTATAAAATTAAAATTGCATTTTCCTCCCACCTTTGGTTCCTATTTATGTGATTGTTCATCTCCGAGGAAACTCCTGCTCTTGGTCCTGTGTAACTTTCTAGAAACAGATAAGAAGGTATGCATATTTTTTAAAAATTATGATCATTTTGCATCAGTGCTAACATGCTCTATACCCTCTTTTTTATATTGATTTTTTGTTGGTGAAAGAATCAATTTCCCTTTTACCTTTCTATTTTTCTTCTATTTTTAAAATTTATTTTTTCTATTTTTTTTGTTCATTTCCCTATTTCTTTCACAGGTATGGATACCTTTCTGTTTATTATGTTTTTGTATTGGTTTTGTATTATATCCATTATAATACTGAATAGCAATGGGAACATTTTCACTTTCCCTGATTTACAGTGGCTGCTTTATTAAATATGATGTTTACCATACTTTAAAAATAATATCCTCTGTTAGATGGAGGAAGTTTATTCTTAGTTTGCTGTGAATTTTTACTGTGAATAAAATGTGTAAAAAGTGTAAAATTTTATCATGATATTTTAAATCAATAGAGATAATTATGTGATAATTTTCTCATTTCAAGGAATACCTCAGAGATATTGTGGGCTCTTTTCCAGACTATGAAATGAGTCATACAAATTTTTTGGTTTCCCAGTGTATATGCAAGCTATGTTTATACTATACCATAGTCCATTAATTTTACAATAGAATTATGTCTAAGAAAACAATGAACATAGCTTAATTTAAAAATATTTCATTGCTAAAAATGTTAACAATCATCTGAACTTTTAGTGAGTCATAATCTTTTTGCTGGTGGTGGGTCTTGCCTCCATCTTGACAACTTCTGGACAACTTGCTGAAGCCTCTACCTTAGCACTTGCTGCTTCACCTTGCATTTTTATGTAATACAGATGGCCTCTTTCCTGCTGACTAATCAGGGTGGTAGTTGCTGAAGTTGGGTTGGCTGTGTGGATTTTTGCAAAGAGGACAGCAATAAAATTTGCTTCCATCAGTTGACTCTTGCTTTCAGAAAATACTTCTCTATGGCATGCAATGCTCTTTGTTTGAATTTTATCCTCAGTAGAACTTCTTTCAAAATGGGGATCAATCCTCTCAAATCCTGCTGATATTTTATCAATTAAGTTTATATAATATGCCAAATCCTTTGCTTTCACTTCAACAATGCTCATAGCATCTTCACCAGGAGTAGATTCCATCTCAAGAAATCATTTTCTTTGCCCATCCATAGGAAGCAACTCCTCATCAATTCAAGTTTCATCTTGAGATTGCAGCAATTCAGGCGTACTCCACTTGTAATTTTAGTCCTTTTGCTGTTTCCACCATATCTTTAGTTACTTCCTTTAATGAAGTCTTGAACCTGTCAAAACCATCATGAGAGTTGGAATCAACTTCTTCCGAACTCCTGTTGTGTTGATATTTTGGCTTCCTCCCATGAGTTACAATTGTTCTTAATGGTGTCTAGAATGGTAAATCCTTTCTAGAGGTATTCCATTTACTTTGCCCTAAACCAGCAGAGGAACTGTTACATATGGCACCTATAGTCTTATCAAATGTGTTCAATCATGAGACTTGAAAGTCAAAATTACTCCTTGATCCATGGGCTGCAGAATGGACGTTGTATTAACAGGCATGAAAACAACATTCATCTCTTTATATATCTCTATCAGAGCTCTTGGGTGACTAGGTGCATTGTCATTGAGCAGTAATATTTTCCAATTTTGAAAGAAATCTAGCAGGGTGTGGTGGCTCACACCTGTAATTCCAGCACTTTGGGAGGCTGAGATGGGCAGACATGAGGTCAGGAGATCGAGAGCATCCTGGCCAACATGGTGAAACCCCATCTCTACTAAAATACAAACAATTAGCCAGGTGTGGTGGCACATGCCTGTGGTCTCAGCTACTTGGGAGGCTGAGGCAGGAGAATTGCTTGAACCAGAGACGTGAAGGTTGCAGTGAGCCGAGATGGTGCCACTGCACTCTGGCCTGGCAACAGAGCAAGACTCTGTCTCAACAGTAAATCTCAACAGCGGGCTTAAATGATTCAGGAAACTGTGCTGTAAATAAAGGTACTGTCATCCAGGCTTTCTTGTTCCGTTTGTAGAGAACACAGGCATGGTATATTTAGCATAATTCTTAAAGATCCTAGGATTTTCAGAAAATTCTAGGATTCTGAAAATCCTAGGATCCTGAAGAATTAGCGTTGGTTTCAATTTAGAGTCACCAGATATATTAGTCTCATGAGAGAGTCAGCCTGTTCTTGGAAGCTTTGAAGCCAGTCATTGACTTCTCCTCTGTAGCTATGAAAGTCCTTCATGGCTTCTTCTTTGAATATAAAGCTGTTTCATCTACATTAAAAATCTATTGTTTAGTGCAGCCCCATTCATGAATGATCTTAGCTAGGTCTTCTAGATAACTTGCTGAAGCCTCTACATGAGCACTTGCTGCTTCACCTTGCATTTTTATGTTATACAGATGGCCTCTTTCCTTAAACCTCATGCACCAACCTCTGCTAGCTTCCAAGTTTTCTTCCTGCAGCTGCCTTACTTCTTTTAGCCTTCATAGAATTGAGAGTTAGGGTCTTCCTCTGAGTTAGGCTTTGAATGAACAGAATGTTATGTCTGTTGTGATCCTCTAACCAGAACACTTAAACTTACCATACTAGCTGTAAGGCTATTTTGCTTTCTTATCATTTGTATGTTCACTGGAGTAGCACTTTCTTTCTTCAGATGGAGTTTTGTTCTTGTCCAGGCTGGAGTGCAATGGTGTGACCTAGGCTCACTACAACTTCCGCCTCCCAGGTTCAAGTGATTCTCCTGCCGAAGCCTCCCAAGTAGCTGGGATTACAGGCATGTGCCACTACGCCCAGCTAATTTTGTATTTTTAGTAGAGAAAAGGTTTCACCATGTTGGTCAGGCTGGTCTTGAACTCCTGACCTCAGGTGATCCACACAGCTTGACCTTCCAAAATGTTGGGATTATAGGCATAAGCCACTGCATTCAGCCTGGAGTAAGTAGCACTTTTAATTTCTTTTCTTTTTTTCCTCTCTCTCTTTTTTTCTTTCTTTCTTTCTTTCTTTCTTTCTTTCTTTCTTTCTTTCTTTCTTTCTTTCTTTCTTTCTTTCTTTCTTTTTTTTTTTTGAGAAAGGCTCTGTTGTCCAGGCTGGAGTGCAGTGGTGTGATCTCAGCTCACTGCAACTTCTGCCTCCTGAGCTCAGGTGATCCTTTCACCTCAGCCTCCTCTGTAGCTGGGACTGCAGGTTCATGCCACCACACCCAGCTGGTTTTTTGTATTTTTACTACAGACAGTGTTTTGCCACGTTGCCCAGGCTGGTCTCAAACTCCTGGGCTCAAGGACTCGGACTGCCTTGACACCCAGAGTGCTGAGATTACTGGCGTGAGCCACTGTGCCTGGTCTAATTTCTTTCAAGAACTTTTCCTTTGCATTCAGAATTTGACTGTTTGGCACATGAAGCCTAGCCCTCGGCTTATCTATGCTTTTGACATACCTTCCTCTCTAAACTTAATCATTTCTAGCTTTTGATTTAAAGTAAGAGACATTTGAATCTTCCTTTCACATAAATACTTAGAGGCCATTCTAGGATTATGGAATGGCCTAATTTCAATATTGTTATGTCTGAGAGAATAGGGAAGGCAGAGGAATGAGAAAGAAAAGGGGAAACTGCCAGTAAGTGGAGCAGCCCAAACACACACTCACCATTTATTTATGCAGTTTACCCTCTTATATGGGCATGGTTCGTGGCACCCCAAAACAGTTGCAGTAGTAACATCAAAGAGCACTGATCACAGGTAACCATCACAGATAATAATGAAAAGTTTTGAAAATTCGACACAGAGACATAAAGTATGCACACACTGTTAGAAAATGATGCCAGTTGACTTGTTCAGCACCGGGTTGCCACAAGCCTTCAATTCATAACAAATGCAGGATCTTTGAAGTGCAATAAAGCAGAGCACAATAAAATGAGGTATGCCTGTACTGTGAAGGCAGCTTCTCAAACACTGCTTAGTTGCTTCTTCTCCGGGGTCTTTGAGTTCCAAGAACTCCACATCTATGGCAGGCCTGCCCTTGGAAACATGTCTACTCTCATCTCAGCTGCAAGAGGAGCAGCAGGCTGGGAGGCCCTGGGAACATGACCAAGACCCAAGGCTCAGATGGGCCGAGAGAGGTTTCCTGGCTACTCACTATGGCCTCTGATTCCAAGAAGGAGGAAGGATTCTGGATGTAATTTTTGTGCAAATATTCCTCTTATTTAGCTGACTAAGGTTTCTGACTCCCAGATAAGTAAGTTCTTCCCCCATAGAGACCAACCTAGGTGTTGCTACCATTCCTTTATCTGCCTAAATACTCTCTCAGAGAATGTGCTGATCATAAAATTACCATTTCAACTATCTTTAAGTGCACAGCTTGATGCCACTGCATACCTCTACCTTGTTGTGCAGCTGTCCCCACCATCTCCAGAATTGTTTCATCAACTGAAACTCTGAACTCCCCCTTCCTCCCTTCTCCCAGCCTCTGGTAACCATGATTCCACTTTGTGCTTCTATGAATTTGGCTGCTCTAGGTACCTCGTATAAGTGGAATCATACAGTATTTGTCCTTTTATATCTGACTTCCTTCACTTAGCATAATGTTTTCAAGCCTCATACATGTTGTAGCATATGTCAGAATATCGTTTAAGGCTATATAATATCCCATCATACATATATACCACATTTTGTTTACCTGTCTATTGTTGGATATTTGGGCTGTTTAAATCTTTTGGCTATTACGAATAATGCTGCTATGAATATAGGTATACAATTATCTTTTCAAGTTTCTGCAGTCAATTCTTTTGAATATATACCCTAAAGTGGAATTGCTGGAGCATATGATAATCCTATATTTAATTTTTTAAGGGCCCACCATACTGTTTTCCACAACAGCTGCTCCATTTTATATTCCCACTAGCAGTGCACAAGGGTTCCAATTTTTTCACGTCTTTGCCAACATTTATATTTTGGGTTTCTTTTAATAGCCATCCTGGTGGGTATGCAGTGGTAACTCAAGGCGATTTTCATTTGAATTTTCCTAATGATTAAATGAGCATCTTTTCATGTGTTTATTGGCCATTCATGTATCTCTTTTGAAGAAATGTCTGTTCAGGTCCTTTGCTTATTTGGGCATTTCCCCAAACTGGGTGGTTAGTTATCAAATTTTAAGAGTTCTTCATATATTCTGGATATTAATCTCTTATCTATAATTTGCAAATATTTTCTCTCATTCTGTGAGTTGCCTTTTCATTCACTTGATAGTGTTATATGATGTGTAAAAGATTTTAAATTTTGGTCAAATCCACTTCATTTTTTTCTTTTGTTGCCTATATTTTAGTATCGTATCTAAGAAATCATTGCCAAACCCAGTATCATTAAAGTTTTCCCCGGTGACTTTTTTGTAAGAGTTTTATACTTTCAGCTCTTAGGTTTAGGTCTTTCATCCATTTTAATTTTTATACATACTGTAGGTCATTTGTTCACATATGTATATCCAGTTTCCCAGAACCATTTGTTGGCAAGACTGTCCTTTCCCCATTGACTGGTCTTGACACCGTTGTCAAAAATCATTTGACCATATATTTAAAAAGTCCGTTTCTGGTCGCTGTTCTGTTCTTTTGGTCTCTATGTCTGTCTTTATGCCAGTACAGTACTGTTTTGATTACTAGGTTTTGAAATCAGGAACTATGAATCCTCTTTGTTCTTCTTTTTCAAGGTTGTTCAGTTATTCTGGGATTTTGGATATTCGATATAAACTTTAGGATGAGATTTTCTATTTGCAAAATATATCTTTGGCGTTTTGATAGGGATTGCATTGAATCAGTAGATCACTATGGGGAGTAATGACATCATCACAGTATTAAGTCTCCTAATCCATAAACAAGAGATGTCCTTCCATGAATTTGTATCATCTTCTTTAATTTCTCTCAGCAGTATTTTGTAGTTTGCAGTGTTCAAGATTTTTGTCTCTCAGTCCATTTTGTGCTGCTCTAACAGAATACCTGAGACTAGGCCATTTCCACAGTCCTCCTTCACATCCTCCAAAAGGGAGGAAAGCTTTGTCTTCACAGGGCCAAAGGTGGAAGCGCAAAGAAACAAACAAGGGCTGAAGTCACCCCTTTATAATGTCATTAATCCAACCCATGAGGACTGATCACCTCTTAATACTGTTACAGTGGCAATTAAATTTCAACACAAGTTTTGGAGGAGACAGACATCCAAACCATAGTAGCCTCAAGGGTTTTCTTCGTTTTGATGCTGTTGTGAGTGAACTTGTTTTTTCTTTGTTATTATAACATCTGTCTCATTTTTTGTCAGCCAAATAAGTCAAAGGGCCAATCCCAAAGCCAGGAGGGGGAAATATAACCCCTCTCCATGGGAGTGCACTGTCAAGTTGCAAGGTAGAGTCAACAGGTACATGATCCAATTCTTCACTTCTTCATGTAACACCACATCCCATACTGAGCTTCCAGGGGTCCGTGTTTAGGTTATTTTTTTAGAGCCCTCCCTTCCAAATAGTCTGCTCCTACCCTCTCACTGTACATTACCTCAGGAAGAACAAAAATGAAGTGAAAAAAATAAATGAGCAAAGAAATGAAGGAGGTAGCAAGGTGCCCTGCTGAACAAGTATCAGGTATGGGGAAAAGAACACAGACCAGGAGTCAGATAGAAGGCCTGCCACACAATCTCAGGAAAGTCTCCTGACGTCTCTAGACCTCAGTTTCTTCCTCTGGTGGGTGGTGAGCTAGATGATTTCTAAAGATTCTTCGTCTTGCATAAATTTTAACAGTTCTATCCCAGGATTGAAAAACAAGAAATATTAGGTCAGGTGCAGTCACTCCCTCACATCTGTAATCCTAGCACTTTGGGAGGCTGAGGCGAGCAGATCACTTGAGGCCAGGAGCTCAAGACTGGCCAACATGGTGAAACCTTGTCTCTCCTTAAAAAGAAAAAAAAAACATACAGCTGCCAAGATGGGCGAATAGGAATAGCTCTAGTCTGCAGTTCCCAGCAAGAGCACGCTGGAAGACGCGTGATCTCCACATGTCCAACTGACGTACCAGGTTAATCTCATTGGGACTAGTTAGACAGTGGAAAGAGCCCCAGGAGGAGGAGGGCAAGCTGAAGCAGGGTGGGGCACTGCCCATCTGGGAGGTACAAGAGGTGCCATTAGGGACATTTCTGGACTCTTTAGCACTCCGGCTCAGATACCATGCTTTTCCAATGGTCTACACAACCTGCAGACCAGGAGACTCCCTCTGGCACCTACAATGCCAAGCTAAAATCCACTGGCTTGAAACTCTCACAGCCAGCATAGCAGCCTGAGCTCAACCTGGGACTTTCAAGCTTGGTGTGGGGAGGGTCACCTGCCATTGCTGAGGCTCCAGTAGGTGGTTTCAACAATGCCTATGTAAACAAAGCCACCAGGAAATTTACACAGCAGCTGGGCGGAGCCCAGAATGGCAGTTCAGTGAAGCCTCTGCAGGCAGGCAGTCAGGTAGATTCCTTTCTTGCTGGGCAGGGCATCTTAGAAAAGAAAGACAGCAGCCCGTCCGGGACTTACAAAGCCCCCACCTTCCTGGGACAGAGCCCTTGGGAAAAGGAGTGGTTGTGGGTTCAGCTTCAGCAGACTTAAATGTCACAAGGCTGGTTCAACATCCGCAAATCTATAAACGTAATCCATCACATAAACAGAACCAAAGACAAAGACCACATGATATCTCAACAGATGAAAAAAAGGCCTTCAACAAAATTCAGTAGTCCTTCATGTTAAAAACTCTGAATAAACTCGATGCCGATGGATCATATCTCAAAATAATAAGAGCCATTTATGACAAACCCACAGCCAATATTATACTGAATGGGCAAAACCTGGAAGCATTCCCTTTGAATACTGGCACAAGACAAGGATGGCCTCTGTCACCACTTCTATTCAACATAGTATTGAAGCAAGATCAAACAAACTCAAAAGCCATCAGGGAAGAGAAAGAAATAAAGGGTGTTCAAATAGGAAGAGAGGATGTCAAATTGTCCCTGTTTGCAGATGCTATGATTGTATATTCAGAAAACCCCATCATCTTAGCCCAAAATCTCCTTAAGCTGATAAGCAACTTCAGCAAAGTCTCAGGATAAAAAATCAATGTGCAAAAATCACAAGCATTCCTATATACCAGTAACAAATAGCCAAATCATGAGTGAACTCCCATTCACAATTGCTACAAAGAGAATAAAATACCTAGGTATACAACTAACAAGGGATGTGAAGGACCTCTTCAAGGAGAACTACAAACCACTGCTCAAGGAAATAAGAGAGGACACAAACAGATGGAAAAACATTCCATGCTCATGGTTAGGAAGAATCAATATTGTGAAAATGGCCATACTGCCCAAAGT
>CAUYLG010049060.1:0-30688 GCA_963573385.1 Cacajao melanocephalus
TCCTTGAGGAATCACCACACTGTCTTCCACAATGGTTGAACTAATTTACACTCCCACCAACAGTGTAAAAGCATTCCTAGTCTGGCCTATTTCACTTAGCATAATGTTTTCAAGGTTCGTTCCTGTTGCAGCATGAATCAGTACTTTGCTCCATTTTGGGGCTGGGTAGCTTTCCGTTGTATGGATATACCACATTTTGTTTATCCATTCATCTGATGATGGATGTTTGGATCGCTTCCACCTTTTAGCTACCATGAATAATGGGGCTACAAACATGATAAATATCCACCTTATTTCTTAAATTTGCTGTCATTGGAAAAAATCAAACACAACAAATAAAACCAAAGTTTCCTTTAATTATTCCTTCAACTACAGACCTCCTTGAAGAGTTGATTAATGTAGAGGGTATCTCTAGAAGTAGACAGTATTAGACATGAGTGCTGCAACTGACCTCTTCCCTCACATTTAACAGAAGATCTTGGAGAGCTTTTCATATGAGTATATATAGATTCACTTTGTTCTCTTTGCCTGCAGTATTCTCTACCATAGTTGTAACATAATTTATTTAACCATTCTGTAGTGACAGACATTGGAATCTTTCATTATTGTAAGAATGCTTTATGGGTTTAAAGTATAAGCGTTGAAAATTGCAATAGATACTGTCAAATGGTTTTCCAAAAAACAGTGCAAATTTATATTTGCACACCAACCACGGATTAAATTAGCCATTTCCCCACAATGTGTTACCAGATTTGATGTTATCAAACTTAAACATTTTATCTAGTGGCTGGGTGAAAATGTTTTATTGTTTTGCTTTGTCTTTACCCAATTTCTAGTGAATCTGAATATCTTTTCATAAATGTGTTGATCAATCCTATTTTCTTTTTTTCTGATTTTTTTTTTTTTGAGACGGAGTCTTGCTCTGTCACCAGGCTGAAGTGCAGTGGTGCAATCTCAGCTCACTGCAACCTCTGCCTCCTGGGTTCAAGCGATTCTTCCGCCTCAGCCTCCCAAGTAGCTGGGACCACAGTTGCGTGCCACCATGCCCAGCTAATTTTTTTTGTATTTTTAGTAGAGACGGGGTTTCACCGTGTTGGCCAGAGTGGTCTCGATCTCTTGACCTGGTGATCCACCTGCCTTGGCCTCCCAAAGTGCTGGGATTACAGGCGTGAGCCACTGCACCCGGCCTCTGAATTTCTTAAAGATAATTTTTGCCCATATGCTATTGGATTGTTTATCCTTTTTATTGGATTTTAGGAGATCTTCATATATACCCTGGATGTAAATTATTAGTCTGCTATGTATTTGAAATATTGCCACTTTGCTGATATTTCTTATTGGTTCTAATAGTTGCTCAGTTTATTTTCTTGAGTTTTTTCTAGTTAGAGCATCACATCATTTACAAACTTTTTTCTCTTTTTTTGGAAAAGAGTCTGCTCTGTCGCCCAGGTTGGAGTGCAGTGGTGTGATCCTGGCTCACTGCAATCTCTGCCTCCCAGATTCAAGCATTTCTGCTACTTCAGCCTCCTGAATAGCTGCGATTACAGGTGCGGGCCAGCACGACCGGCTAATTTTTATATTTTTAGTAGAGACAGGGTTTTCACGATGTTGGCCAAGCTGGTGTCAAACTCCTGACCTCAAGTGATCTGCCTGCCTCCACCTCCCAAAGTGCTAGGATTACAGGTGTGAGCCACTGCGTCCAGCCTCGTTTTCAAATCTTAACAGTTATATTTTTTTTGCCAGTATTTAGTCTCCTTACTTATTTTTTTCTTTTAAACTGCATTGCATGGGATCTCCAGGTCAATACCACTCCAGGAGTGGTAGCAGGCTTTCTGGTTGGAGCCTGAGTGTAGTGCTGTGATAGAAATATTCCAATGTTTTACAAATAAGCATGACCCTTGTCCTAGGATTCCAGAAATATTCTTCATCAAGTTGAAAACAATGAACTTCTGAAAGTTATGACTTCTTTCTCATTCTCCTCATTGTTTATTTGTATTCTTTCCCCCTCCCTCCATCTTTCTCTCTCATTTGTAGCAAGATTTGCCAAAGGCTTACCGATTCTGATGGTCTTTTCAAAGAAATAGCTCTTACTTTTATGAATCAGTTCTATTGTCTACCATTTTCTCTATTTAGTTTTTATAAATTAACATTGCTTTTATTTCATTAGTTATTTCCTTCTACATTTTTCGGATTTATGTTATTTGTGCTTTTCTAATTCTAGAGATAAGAGCTTTTTAATCTTGTTTTCTAAATTACACAGTCACAGTTCCCTTCCAAGGAGGGTCCTAGCAAGGTGTTCACCCATTACCTCTTTTTGGGGCATAATCTTTTCCTTAAAGGGGGCCCCCAAATTGTATAACCTTCAGTCCCCACAAAACCTGCATCCAGCCACGTTGGCCATGTCCCACAGGATTTGGATAAGGAACCCTCCCACTGTCCATCACGTCTAAGTAGTTCAAAACCTCCATGTTTCTTCTCTTTACCCAAAAAGCTGTTTAGAGCCATAAACAAGAATCCTGACAAATAGATTTTTTTTTCTTGTTAATTAGCAGTTTTAATCTACTCTGATCGGACAATGTGACCCTAAAGTAATATCTTTTTGAAATTCTTTGTCTAAAACATGGTCTTGGGTGTGTGTGTATATATGTATAAAAATTTTTATGAGTTAAAATACATACATTATCTATACTGTATATATTGGATTACAGTTCTCTATCTGTTAAAGATATTATCAATACAGTTTTCTTTCTCTTTCCCTTTTTCCTGTTTTTTATTGACACAATCAAATTTCTTATATATCTCATTTTTCTGTAGTTCTAGAAATTTACAGTTTTAACACACATTTAAAAACCGGAATTTTTGGCTAGGCGCGGTGGCTCATGCCTGTAATCCCAATAACTTGGGAGGCCAAGGCGGGAGGATCACTTGAGACCAGGAGTTTGAGACCAGTGTGGCTAAGATAGTGACCCCCATCTCCACAAAAAATTAAAAAATTAACTGGGTATGGTGGCACGCACCTGTGTTCCCAGCTATTCTGTAGGCTGAGGTGAGAGGATCACTTGAACCCAGGAGGTTGTGGCTGCAGTGAGCCATGATTGCTCCACTGCAACCCACCTAGGTGATAGAATGAGCCCCTGTCTCAAAAAAAAAAAAAAAAATTAAAAATAAAAACTGGCACTTTCTACCAGGGTTTGGATTAAGTCAGTAGCTCCATCCTGAACAGGAAAGGATGTTTGTCCCCTTCTTCTTCCTTCTCTTCCTGACTCCCCAGCTCCCATGGCCCCTGTCTATTTGGTTTCATATTGTCAATTCTTATCTCAATTTAATGATAAGTTTTGCTGTTTTACTTTTAGGGAGGGTTTTGTTTTCTCATCATGGTGGCTTTGGCAGTGATAACTCCTCTGCCACCTCCTCCTCCTTCTCGTTCTTTTTGGGTTAAGTATTTTGAGCTATGATTTATATTCAGTAAAATTCACCCTTTATAGCAGACAGTTCTCACTGCTGCTTCCTCAGTTCCCTGACTTCCTCTTGGATTTGCTTTCCCTTTTCACCAAAATATCTCCACTAGTAATTCTTTCAGGTAGGGACTATGGATAGCAATTTTCTAGGTCCTTGCATTGCTAAACATGTCTTTATTTTGCTTGCTCATTTGAATGCCAGCTTATCTGCCTCTATAATCACATTCCCAACTATTTCTGCAGCTATTCCTCCGTGGCCTTCTTGCATTTGTATAGTTGGTGAGAAGTCAGATAAATTTGATTCTCATTCCTTTGTGGGTAATCTGATTTTTACTCTTTCAGAAGCTTTATGTTTTTAAATCTTTTTTTTTTTTTTTTTCCAATAGAAACAGGGTTTCACCATGTTGCCCAGGCTGGTCTCAAGCTCCTGGCCTCAAGTGATCAGCCCACCTTGACCTCCCAAAGTGCTGCGATTACAGCATGAGCCACCATGCCCAGCCTTTAGATTTTTAAATCTCTACTCCTTGTATTCTGAAATTTCAAGCGATGTTTCTGAATAGGTTTTTGTTGTGGGGGTGGTTGTCATGCTTCACCTGGTTGTGCCCTTGCAGTACTGTGAAATTTTCTTTTCATTGTTTCTTCAAGTATTTCTTTCTCTGTTTTATCCTTCCAAAGGCTTTTCTAACCACATGTCAACTTGTTCTTCTTATTCTTATTTCTTGGTCCTTGGTGGGTTGTGAATTTTCTCTTCATCAGTTTCAATTCTGCAAGTCAGCTCTTCTGTATTTTGTTGTTTCATTTTTAGAAATTGAGTCTCATTCTCCTGTCTCAGCCTCCCAAGTAGTTGGGACCACAGGCATGCCCTACCACACCTGCCTAATTTTTGTAGAGACAGGGTCTTGCTCTGTTGCCCTGGTTGGTCTTGGACTCCTGGGCTTAAGTGATCCTCCTGCCTCAGCCTTCCAAAGTGCTAGGATTATAGGCATATGTCACTGTGCTATCCCTGGAGTTTGTTTGTTTGCTTTTAAAAATCATCTTTTCATTTTCATGTGCTCTGATTCTTTTGATTAGTAATCTGATCTTAATTCATGGAAGCATGAGCTCATGCTATGTTTTTTAAAGTCTCCTTCTGCTTATTTTAGAACATTTCAGAGTTTTCTGGTAGGTTAGAGATGGGTGGGAATAACTACACACTTAAGATTGGATTATTCAGCCTAAGATCATAGGTGAGAGTACAACACAGAGCAGGAGACATCTTGATTCTAATGATCTAAGGAGGTGCACAGCTGCCATTAACACTATTCAAGTGAAGTAGGTCTTGCCAAATTCTTTATTTTACTGAGATACGGAGTCTCGCTCTGCCACCCAGGCTGGAGTACAGTGGCATGATCTCTGCTCACTGCAACCTCTGCCTCCCAGGTTCAAGCAATTCTTCTGCCTCAGCCTCCCCAGTAGCTGAGATTACAGGCATGTGCCATCACACCTAGCAAATTTTTGTATCTTTAGTAGAGATGTGGTTTCACCGTGTTGGCCAGGATGGCCCCAATCTCTCGACCTCATGATACGCCCATCTCAGCCTCCCAAATGCTGGAATTACAGGTGTGAACACCACGCCTGGCCTGCCAAATTCTTTTTTTAAAAATTGAGATATAATTCATACCATGAAAACTACCCTTTTGTAAAATGTACAATTCAGTAGTTTTAGTTTATTCATGAAGGGATGCAACCATCACCACTGTCTAGTTCAATAATATTTTCTTTTCTTTTTTTTTTTTTTAAGATGGAGTCTTGCTCTGCTGCCCAGGTTGGAGTGCAGTGGTGCAATCTCGGCTCATTGCAACCTCTGCCACCTGGGTTCAAGAGATTCTTCTGCCTCAGCCCCCCAAGTAGCTGGGATTACAGGCACACGCCACCCCACCCGGCTAATTTTTGTATTTTTTTTTAGTAGAAATGGGGTTTCACTGTGTTGGCCAGGCTGGTCTCCGACTCCTGACCTCAAGTGATCCACCCACCTTGGCCTCCCGAAGTGCTGGGATTACAGGTGTGGGCTACTGTGCCTGGCCTGCCAAGTTGTTTTTTAAAAATTGAGATATAATTCCCATACCATAAAACCCACTCTTTTATAAAATATACAATTCAGTGGTTTTAATATATTCATGAAGGGATGCAGCCATCACCATTATCTAGTTCAATAATATTTTCTTTCTTTTTTTTTTTTGAGATGGAGTCTTACTCTGTTGTCCAGGCTGGAGTGCAGTGACGTGCTCTTGACACACTGCAACCTCTGCCACCTGGGTTCAAGCGATCCTCTGGCCTTAGCCTCCCAGATAGCTGGGATTACAGGTGCACACCACCACACCGGCTAACTTGTATGTTTTTAGTAGAGATGGGGTTTCACTATGTTGGCCAGTCTGGTCTTGAACTCCTGACCTCAAGTGATCCGCCCACCTTTGCCTCTCAAAGTGCTGTGATTACAGGTGTGAGCCACCAAGCCCAGCTCAAGAACATCTTCATTGTTGCAAAAAGAAACCCCATACCCATTAGCAGTCACTCTCCATTCTCCTTCCCCCAGTCCCTGGTATTCATATAAATGGAATCAAACAATATATGGCCTTTTGTGTCTGACTTCTTTCTCTTAGCATAATGTTTTTGAGATTCATCCATGTTGTAGCATAAGCCAGCACTTCATTTTGTTTTATGGCTGAATATTATTTCATTGTATGGATATGCCATGTTTCATTTATCCCAGTTGATGGACATTTGAGTTGTTTCTACTTTTTGGCTATTATGAATAATGCTGCTGTAAGTATTCATATGCAAGTTTTTGTGTGGATATGTTTTTGATTATCTTGCTGATATGTATAGGAGTGGAATTGCTGTAGCATATAGTAATTCTGTTTAACTTTTTGAAGAACTGCCAAATTCTTTTCCAAAGTAGCTGCCCCACTTTACATTCCCACTAGTAATGTGAAAAGGTTCCAATTGCTCTGCATCCTTGCTAACACTTGTTACTGGCTGTCTTTTTGTATATAGCTATCCTAGCAGGTGTGAAGTGATGTTTTGTGGTGGTTTTGATCTTTTAGTCATTTCTCTAATGACTAATGATGCTGAGCATTTCATGGTGGTTTTGATCATTAGTCATTTCTCTAATGACTAGTGATGCTGAGCATCTTTAGATGTGCTTATTCATCGTTTATCATTTGTTTATCTCCTTTGGGGAAATGTCTACTCAAATCCTTTGCCTATTTAAAATTTGGCTTGTCTTTTTATTGTTGAGTTGTAAAGTTCTTTAATAAATTCTGGACACCAAACTCTTATTAGATATGCTTTCTCCCATTTTGTGGGTTGTCGTTATACTTTTTTTTTTTTATAATGTCTTTTGGAGTACAAAATCTTAAAATTTTGATGAAGTTTGGTTTATGTATTTTTTCTTTTATAAAAAAAATTGTCTGTGCTTTTGGTGCCAATATGTAAGAAACCATTGCCCAATCCAAAGTCATGAAGATTTACCCACATGTTTTCTTTGTAAAGTATTATAGTTTTAACTCTTATATTTAGGTCTTTGATCCACTTTGGGCTAATTTTTGTGTATGGTGTGAGGTAGGAGTTCTTTTGAGTGTGATTAACCGGTTTTCCCAGCACTATTTATTTAAAAGACTGTCTTTCTTCCATTGAATTGTTTGGGCAGGTTTGTCAAAAATCAATTGATCATGGACATATGGGTTTATTTCTGGACTCTTAGTTCTATTCCACTCATGTATATATGTCAGTATGCCATACAGTCTTGATGATTGTACACCTGCAGGAAGTTTGAAATTGGGAAATGGGGGTCCACCAGCTTTATTCTTCTTTTGCAAGATTGTTTGGCTATTCTGTGTTTCTTGCACTTCCATATGAATTTTAGGTTGGCTTGTCAATTTCTGCAAAAACGCTAGTGGGGATTTTGATACGGAGTGTGTTGACTCTGTAGATCAATTTGAGGAGTATTGTCAACAATATTAGTTGCAATCCATGAATGTGAGATGTCTTTACATTTATATCAGTCTTTAATTTCTTTCAATGATGTTTTAAAGTTTTCAGTGTATAAGTCTTACACTTGTTTTGTTAAATTTATTCCTAAATAGTTTGGTGTTTTTGATACTAATGTAACTGGAATTGTTTTCTTAATTTCATATTCAGACCGATTATTGCAAGTGTATGGAAATATAATCAATTTTTGTATATTGAGCCTGTATCTTGCAACCTTGCTGAACTCATTTATTAGTTTTATTTTTGGGGGGATTCTTTAGGACTTTCTACGCATAGGATGACATCATCTTCGAATAGGTAGTTTTACTTTTCCCTTTCCAATCTGAATAGCTTTTATTCCCTTTTCTTATCTAATTTCCCTAACTAGAGTCTCCAGGATAATATTGAATAGAAGTATTGAGAGCAGACATCTTGTTTTATTCCTGAACTTAGGGGGAAGGTTTTCAGTCTTTTACCATTCAATATGATGTTAACTATGACTCTTTTGTTGTTATCCTTCATCTAGTTGATGAAGTTCCCTCCTATTCCTAGTTTGTTGTTTTTTTTTTTTAACCATAAAATGGTGTTGGATTTTGCCAGATGTTTTTTTCCAGACATGTATTGAGATGCTCATTGATTTGTCTTTTATTCTATCAATATGGTCTATTACACCGACTGATATTCACATACTGAATAACTTTGCATTCCTGGGATAAATTGCACTTAGTCCTTGACAAATCTTGTCATCTCACTATTCTTTTATGGTTGGGGTTTATATATGTCTTCCAGGATCATTTATACTAACAATCAATGAGCTGTCATTTAAGGAATGATTTACAATCTAGGTTCTTCTTGTTCTTAAAACAAACTTAGTGTCAGCAAGGCCACATTCTTGTTGACAGGAAGGAAATAGTCACTGCCTGGGTATCCCTGATCAGCTTCTCTGCCATTGTCTTTCCGGAGAGCTATTTTTTCCTACCACTCACCCACTGCCTCTTCTCTATGACCTTGTATCTAGATACACGCTTCTCTAAGAGTGGTCCCTGGACCAACAGCATTAACATCTCTTGGGAACTAATTAGAAACGTGACTTTGGGGGTCACATTTCTGGACCCCTAGACCTATTGAATCAGCCAAACTCTGGGAGCAGGGCTCAGAATCCACATTTTAACTAGTCCTGTGATTCCGATGCACACTAAAATTTGAGAGCCACTAATGACTATGATTCTAAGTTGGTTTGAGGACTCCACAAGTGCACTTCCCTGTACTCTGCTGCCTTCAGTCACTGAGCTGAATATCGTTCTTCCACATTGTTGGTTTTTATCTAATCCCCAGTAATGTTTGTGTGTATGCCAGTTAGTGTCTGCAGTTCCCTGTCAGCTTATCTCTGAGTGATGGGAATATGTCCGTTCACTGAAACCTGCTGTCATCTAATTATTGGGGAAGGTAGAAGGTGTTGCTGGTGCGAGTTGAGCCAGTTGCTTCTGCTTTATTCCTCTTGGGTATTTTCGGCCTTCTATGGTGTCCTGTACCTCAAACACTCATCCCTTCTCACATCTGGGGACAGATACTTTTGCTTGGCATAAGCAAGTATTGGGGAAGGACCAAGACACCTGGCTCCTCTACTGTGGAAGCCCAGACAATTGATCACAAGCACTTTCTTTGCTTCTGTATTTTTCACCCATGAGCCTGCTGTTCATCCTGTGCTGCCTCCATCACTGGCCACAGATCTTTCTTTTCTTTTTGTGAGATGGATTTTTGCTCTGTTGCCCAGGCTGGAGAGCAGTTGCGCGATCTCGGCTCGCTGCAACCTCCGCCTCCCAGGTTCAAGCGATTCTCCTGCCTCTCATGGCTAATTTTTAAATATTTTTAGTAGAGATGGGGTTTCACTATGTTGGCCAGGCTGGTCTTGAACTCCTGACCTCATGATCCATCCACCTCAGCCTCCCCAAGTGCTGGGATTACAGGTGTGAACCACCGTGCCTGGCCAAGCCACATACCTTTCCTTGCAGGCTTGAGGTTATGGTTTTCTTTGTCCTGGGTTAGCTTTATGGGCATTGTCCTTTGCAGTCACACAAGGCTTCACAGTTAGGAAGATCACACACTTGATATTCTACTCTACTGTCTCTATCTTGAAATTTTTAATTAGTTTGAACAAAGGGACCCACATTTTCATTTTACACTGGGCCCTGAAAATTATGTCACTGGTCCTGCCTCCCTCCTTAGATCTCTCTGCCTTTTAACTTTTGGGGATGCCACACAGTTTCTGGTCTGCTAAGGACACGTCTCCTTTTACAGTGCTACTGAAGATTAATTCACATAAAAATACTTGATGTCATTTTCTAGGGATCTGGGGGAGGAGAAAAAGACTAGATCGTGTAGTCAGTTTACCATCTTTATCCAATCCTACCATGATGCTTCTAAAATAGAAATCCAGTTCTGTCATTCTGCCATGAAATTGGCAAGAAGGTCTTTGTTGCCTGCAGTATGAACTATAAATCCCCCAGCCTGGCACATAAGGCCATCCACAATGTGGTTCCAGCCTTCCTTCTAACAATGAGACGTTTCCAGAGTTAGTAAGTTCCTTATCACTACAAGAATCAAACAGCCCCGCAACAGCTACCATGAGGGACAGAAAGGGGCTGTCAAATTGTTGCCAAATCCAGGAATCTCAAGGTTATCTCTGACTCCGATATTCACGGCTTTCTGGTCATCCCTCCCCTCCTCTTCCACCTGCCCTCTGTCCTAGTCAAATGGCCAGAGGGCTGCTTACAGAGAGGACCATGAGCTCACATGGAGCTCATCAGTTTCCTGCCTTTGCCCCGGCTCCTCCCCTGACTTCATCTCTAGCTCTCACAATTCCATGCACTGCCACTGGGAAGCCCCCTTGATACTCCAGCCTCTCCCAGACCACTGTCCTCATGCCCAGCACAGCTGAGTCTGTCCCTTGCCTGTAGTACGGACCACTCTGCTGACAGTTGTGTTCTTCCGGGTGTGTTCCTTTCCTCCCTGTCTGAGCCCAAAGTGGCGAGGGGCTTCTTGTGCATTCATGCACCTCTTCCCTCACTTACACGTTCAGTGCACAGGAATGGGCACTGACTCTGCGTCAGACCCTGTGCTGGTCACCACTGGGGACACACAGGTGACTCAGAAGTGGACGAAGACTTGACCGGCTCCCATATGGGGGTGGGGCAGTGACAGTTCAGTGAGCTAATTGCTCTAACAAGATGGGGAGCAAGGCACAGAGGGCTCCAAGGGGAGGCAGAGCTGGAGCTGCCACAGGAGGCGCTACGGAGGCTTTGCTGTGGCTGGGACAGACCAGTGAGGGGAGAGGGAGCTGCAGGGGCAAAGGTATGGAAGGAAGTATTGGGAGCAGGGAAATTTGAGGAGTTTGTCGCGACGGAGGTTGGGGTGTGAAGCATTGGGCTGGAGGTGAGGTGGTCCTGGAGAAGAGGCAGGGGTGGAAAAGCAGGAGATGAAGGCCTTGAATGCCAGGCTGAGGAGTCGGGGCCTTCTCAGGAGTGCCCCTGTGGATCCACCAAATAGTTTAAGTTGGGGAGCGAAGAGTGGCTTTTTAGAAAGATTATTCTAGAAGCCAACATGGAGGAGAACAGGAGGGACCAGGGCATGAGCGTAGAGGCTTACGATGGGCCAGGTGAGAGGGAATGAGCTCGGATCTTTACCTGAAGCTCAGGGGGGGCTCCATGTTGGGAGCGCCCTGAGCAAGGTGGGGTGCATGCAGGTCTTCCCTTCTCAGCCCGGCTTGATGAGCAAAGTCACCAATCCAGCCTGGAACCTGGCCAGGGCTCCCAAGGCCTGGTAACGGGAGAGCCCAGGGCAAGTTCTGGCTTTAGCTGCTCCTGTCTCTGCTCCAGAGGGGTTGTCTCTGACACTTTTTGGTTTATCAGGAGGAGAATTCCCAATTCTTTATTCCCCAAGGCCCCGTCTGTCTGAATCACTCTCCCAGTGGTCACACAACAACAGAAGAGATGATGCGGCTCAGCCTCCCAGGGCTGTGTGAGTTCGGGACAGGCAGGATCCGTGGGGCCAAAGTGGGGTGGGTGACGAAACCCCTGCTTTCCTGGTCCCTACCCCACTCCGTGTAGCCCATCCTGCCTGCAGGAGTTTCTGGCAGCTCTGGCACTTGAAACGAGCTCCAGCAGAGGCAAAGCTGTTGGGCCCATGAGCCCTGGAAAGCTCCAGGCTAAGTGGGGTCTCATTTAGGTGGCAGCTGAGCCAGCTGCACAGTTGGTTAATCACCCTCGTCCTGGGAGCCTGCTAAATCAGGAAGCCAGGTTCAAGCCGGCTCCTTCTGGCTGGCGGTTTCCAGCGAAGATGGAGCTGGCCTAGGCTGGGCAGGGAAGGCCGGCTTCCTGCTGTCTGGGCTCCACGCTTACCTGGTCAAACAGCAGGCTTGTTCCTCGGTAGCCTCCCCAGCCCTGGGAACCCTTGGATGCCTGGCTCAGGCAGTGCTGCAGAAGAGACAAAGCCCAAGGCAAACACCAGCCAGTCCCCCAACCTCTGGATGCATCCTGTCTGCACCTCTTGCAAATGTCCTCTTCTCTGCTCCTGTCCTCCCCACCCCTCAGCCCCTGACTTGTGGCAGCCTTCCCTGTCCCACGCCTTCCTCCTCCAGGAAGCACTACCCAGGCTGCCTGAGCCATCCTGGGAAGCCCCTCACCAATGTGGGGCAGGGTGAAATTGTGGCAAGAGCCCTTGCCAGTATTGGGGGTGTCCAAGGGACCGGATCTCAATGTTGCGGAAGTGACTTCATCCCGCTAAGCCTCAGCGGCCTTATTGCATAGGTGTGGAATCCAGTGATTTCATGTGCAGGAAAGCACTAGGCAAGCCAGAACATTCCTGCATGCCTAGGTGCAGCCTTCAAGGCTTATGTAGCTAAGGCCACACTCACTGCTGGCTTTGAGGAGCCCCAGAGCTTGGCCCCCACCTCCTTTCTGACATTTTCCCTCTGTTTACCCACGTGAAGTCTGTGCACTGGCATTTCGAGGACACTCACCTCCTGACCTCTTCTCACCTGGGTCCCTGAGCTTCTTCTGGCCTCTACACTCTACATCCCCAGCCACGCCAGCTCTCATCCTTGCCCACTTCCCCACCATGCATTCCTGCCTCGGGACACCCTGCCCCAGCTAAGTCACATTTACTCCCTGGTAATGAAAGTATTGGATGGTATGGAGAACTCATAAACTGTCTCTGTGAGGAGCAGCTATGGCCCTGGCGTGAGAATCCGGAAGTAATGACTTAGACCCGGCCCCTCCCTGCACTGGAGTCCTCCCCTCCACCAGAGTCTGACACATAGTAGATGCCCGAGAAATGCCAGAAGCCTCTGTGTTACAGTCAGGGCTTGTAGCCAGTGCTCCAGAGGGTCCCAGCTATCGAGTTTACTGTTCTGAAGTCTGAATAGTGTTATCTTCAAGTTTGTGGGGGTTTTTTGTTTTGTTTTATTTTGTTTTGTTTTGTTTTTGAGATGGAGTCACTCTGTCACCAGACTGAAGTGCAGTGGCATGATCTTGGCTCACTGCAACCTCTGCCTTCAAGGTTCAAGTGATTCTTCTGCCTCAGCCTCCCTAGTAGCTGGAATTACAGGTGCACGCCACCACGCTGGACTAATTTTTGTATTTTTAGTGGAGACGGGGTTTCACCATGTTGGCCAGGATGGTCTCGATCTCTTGACCTCAGGTAATCCTCATGCCTCGGCCTCCCAAAGTGCTGGGATTACAGGCGTGAGCCACTGCACCCAGCCAAGTTTGTGTTTTGTAAGTGAAGTCTGATGGGACAGTGCATATGTGTGGGGGACTTGGTGGGCAGCTCTCACATGGTCCTGCCTCTTGTTGCCTTGAAGCCTCCTGGGATCTTAGCCTTCTGCTCTCCTGGCCTCTGGCTTCTCAGCCTCATCCCCCCAGCTTTCTTCTCCCTGCCCCTGCTGGCCTCCTTCCAAGCCAGAGCCTGGGTGCAGGTAGGGCTGAGGTTCGGTGCTCATACTCCACCATGTCTTGGGGCAAGGCAGCTGTCTCCACCCTGGGCTGGCAGTGCCATAGAACATACCAAGGGTGATTCAGAGGGAAAAATACCTCTCACTTACCTAGTGCATTTCAGCGTGGAGGTTGCAATACTCTTGTCTACCTGGATGCGGCCATCTGCCCTGGGAGGGACAGATTCTTGGCTCAACTTTTCAACTGTCACTCACAGCATGGTTTGTCAGCCCAGTGGCTGGCAGGAGGGGGAACCTGGGTGCAGGTGGGGCCTGTGTGTGTGTGTGTGTGTGCCAAGCTAAGGAGTAGGGGCCTGGGGCCCTGGGAGGTCCTGCACTCATCCCTTAAGTATTCCTGGGCATGAAGAAACACAGTGTTTGTTTGTTTGTTTTTGAGACGGAGTGTCACTGTTGCCTGGGCTGAAGTGCAGTGGTGTGATCTCAGCTCACTGCAACTTCTACCACCCAGGTTCAAGTGATTCTTCTGCCTCAGCCTCCTGAGTAGCTGGGATTACAGGTGTGCCCCACCATGCCCAGCTAATTTTTTTGTATTTTTAGTAGAGATGGGTTTCGCCATGTTGACCAGGCTGATGTCTAACTCCTGACCTCAGGTGATCCTCGCACCTCGGTCTCCCGAAGTGCTGGAATTATAGGCGTGAGCCACATGCCCGGCCTGGAAACACCAGTGTTAAGTTGCAAATAGAAAACACCGTGACAGGTCTTAGAGCATCCTCAGAAAAAAGGAAAAACCTTATGTTTTAGTAACTTTAGCAACATTTTTTTTTCCGTGTTTGAACAAGGGACCCTCCATTTTCTCTTTGCAGGGGGCCTTCCTAATTATGCAGCTGGTTTTAGGTAGAGTATGATAGAAAAAGCAGGAAGTTTGGATTTGGAAGCGTCTGCAAGTCCCTTCACCTCTTCAGGCCTTGGTTTTCTTATCTGTAGATGGGCTTCCTTCCCAAGGCCATGCTCTCTCAGACCCCCACTTTGCCCTGAACTTGGCATTCTATTAACATGATCTTGCTGGCTGCTTGGAATGCCCTGCCGTTTCCTCTACCGCCAAAACTGAAATCTCTGCTCTGGCACATGCTTCCTTGGGGTCTTCCGTCAGGATGAGTATTTCTCCCTCCCTCTCTCTGCTGGCCTTGCCTCTCATTGCAGTTAGCGGTGGCTGTTCTGCTTAGAGGTGTTCTTGCTTTGTACTCACACCGACTTACTCATTACTGCATCCCCCACGGCCCCTAGCACAGGGCTTGGCCTGTAGAAGGTGTTTTTATGAATGCGTGTCTTAATTTCTCTGATAGGCCCCGGTTCTGCTGGGTGGTTGAAGCTGACTTTCCTTCTTTCTTTTTTTTTTCTTTTTTTGGGAAGGAGTCTCACACTGCCACCCAGGCTGGAGTGCAGTGGTGCGATCTCAGCTCATTGCAACCTCCGCCTCCCAGGTTGAAGCGATTCCCCTACCTCAGCCTCCCAGATAGCTGGGATTACAGGTGCCCACCAACATGCCCAGCTAATTTTTTGTATTTTTTTAGTAGAGATGGGGTTTCACTATGTTGGCCAGACTGGCCTCAAACTCCTGACCTCATGATCCGCCTGCCTTGGACTCCCGAAATGCTGGGACTACAGGTGTGAGCCACCACGGCCAGCTGAAGCTGACTTTCTTTGGGGGCACCAAAGTGTCATAGGCCTTGGCTGGTGCTCAGACCTGATGCTGGTCTTTGCTCCCTGTCTACCTGGATGGGGCCATCTGCCCTGGGAAGGGCAGATGCTCAGCTCAACTTTCCAACTGTCACTCATAGCATGGTTTGTCGGCAGGAGGGGGAACCTGGGTGCTGGTGGGGCCTGTGTGTGTGTGTGTGTGTGTGTTGTGTGTGTGTGTGTGTGTGTGCCAAGCTAAGGTGTGTTTCTGTCCACACCTGTGCTGCTCTTGCACCTGGGAAACAGTCTGTGTCCACCCTATTGTGCTGTGTGGGGACGGCTCTACAAGGATGTCCAGGTCTCTGTTCTCTCTCTGAGTCCCTTCTTGGGCCTAGGGTTTGTCACAGGCCCTGGGCCTGAGGAGTGCTGTGAGCTGGCATCTAACATTAGCCATTGATTCTCTCTATCTGGCTCCACCTGGGATCATGATGCAGACAAAAGGGACAAGGTCTTACATCAATTGTTAGAAGTAAACAAGTAAATAAAACAAGAATCAGGGCTGGGCAGGGTGGCTCACGCCTGTAATCCCAGCACTTTGGGAGGCCGAGGCAGGTGGATCATGAGGTCAGGAGATCAAGACCAGCCTGGCCAACATGGTGAAACTCTGTCTACTAAAACACAAAAAATTAGCCAGGTGTGATGGTGGGCGCCTGCAGTCCCAGCTACTCGGGAGGCTGAGGCAGGGGAATTGCTTGAACCTGGGAGGTGGAGTTTTCAGTAAGCTGATCACGCCACTGCACTCCAACCTGGCGACAGAGCGAGACTCCATCTCAAAAAAACAAAACAAAACAAAAACCAACCAAGAATCAGAGCAATCCTCACTTATTGAATGCCTGTTATGTACCTGACTGTGTTCTGAAGGCTTTACATATATATTTTTATATATATATATTTTTTTTTAAATAATTTTTTTTTTTGAGCCTGAGTCTCATTCTGTTGCCCAGGCTGGAGTGCAGTGGCATGATCTCAGCTCACTGCAACCTCTACCTCCCAGGTTCAAGTGATTCTCCTGCCTCAGCCTCCCTAGTAGATTTGGGATTAGATGTGCACGCCACCATATCCAGCTAATTTTTGTATTTTAGTAGAGATGAGGTTTCACCATGTTGGCTGGGCTGGTCTCAAACTCCTGACCTCAGGTGATCTGCCCACCTCTGTCTCCCAAAGTGCTGGGATTACAGGCATGAGCCACTGTGCCCAGCCAGCTTTACATATATTAATTATTTAATATCCACAGTAACCCTCTGAGGCAGGTACCAGTACCATCCCCATTTTATATATTAGAAGACTGAGGCTTATACAGGTTGTGAAACTTGCCCAAGGGTCCATGGTTCATAAGCGAAGAAACTGGCATTTGAATCCAGGTAGCCAGTCATAATGCCGTGCCACTCAAGGCCTTTCAGGACTTTGAGGTTCTTAGAGAGCACTGGATCCTTGCTATTTTGTAGAAATGAGCCCAGAGAGGGAGAGTGACATGCCTCATGTCACATAGCAGGCCAGAGGGAGCCTGAAACAGAGTCAGCCTCCAGCCTCCAGCCTCCAACTGTATGCTCTTCCCACTATTTACCCCTGCCTGTTTCTGAGAGAGCCCGGGGGCCAGGATCCTAGGATTCAGAGGACATGGGCCATGAAGGCGGACCTGGCTGGCAGAGGGCCACAGAAACAGGGTAACGGTTTCTGATGGACACATCTGGAGAAGTTTCGTATGGGAGGCAGGCACGGGGTCAGGAAAGGAGTCATCCACCAGACCCCGGAGGGTGGGTGGGCAGTGGAATTGGAGGAGCTTCCTAGACTGGAGTTGCCATTGGGTCCTGCAGGGGAAGAAACGAGGTAGCTTTGCATGGGGAAGGGTTCTCGAGTCCCTAGGAGAGACCAGGATGTGACTTCGCTTTGTGCCTTGGAACCCTTTCTCAGAGAACTGGGGTCCTAGGAGAAGCTGCAGATACATTTTGGGAGGGGACTTCTGGGGAAGCTTTGGTCCTGGGGAGTGTGCAGTGTTTAGGAGTGGCCGCAGGAGGTGTCTGGGGGGCAGTGGGATGTGCAGATCCAGAACTAAGGAGAGAGGCCTGGACCGGAGGCAGATCCCTGGCAGTGGTTTGTGGGCTTGGAGTTCAATGCTGACCCTCAGAGGAGAGAGTGAGTATAGAGAGGTAGGCAACTCCTAGGAAGAAGCTGCTTTATAGAGGAGGGAGGAGACAGAGGTGGAAAGGCCCGAGGAGGCAGAAGAGCCAGGCCATGCTCTCCCTAGACATCAGGTATGGCATGCAGAGCCAAGGGCTGGGTCAGGGTAGGGCAGAGCAGGGCATGAAGTGGTGGGAGATACCTCTGCCCATCCCAAGCTCCAGAGTGAGGGGCAGAGGCAGCTACAAGCAGCCTCCCTAGGAAATACAGTGCCTGGCAACAGTGACAGGGATCTGCTCACAATTCTTTTCTTTTTCTTCAGGAGAAGGGACCACGCCGTGCACATCCAGCATCCTCCAGGAGAAGCAGCGTGAGTCAAGCCTGACCCCATGGGGTCATTTCTTCCCCTTGGATGGGTCCAAGTTTGTTGGAGCCTGGAAGGGTGGCAGGATCCCTGCCATCTTTCTACAGGCAGGACCAGAGGGCATGGGGTCACTCAGCCTGAGTTTGGGCCACTCTCTACCCTGTGAACTGAGCCCTTAGGGTTCCTGAGTTCCTATCACTGGGCAGCTCAGGCCAACTCACGTCCTCCTCTCTGGGGATTCCACAGGGCCAGAGTGAGGGGTGGAGGCTGGTGGGTTGGGCGCGTGAGCTCAGTAGAGCAGATGAGATCATGGCATGGGGACAGAGAGAGAAGGACAGGAATGGGGAACACCACCCCTGTGCCCATCCCCTATGGGCAACACAGCTTCCAGGAAGCACTGATGGTGTCATGGTGACTGACACCATGTTCAGAGACACCTCATTCATGGATGTGCCAGGGGTGATGATCCTCAGTATTGCTCCATGAAAAGGCCACCTCTCTGCAGAGCCCGTGGCACCGTGGCGGAGTCCTTGTCCTCTGTGTTATACAGGCGTCTCCAGATTTCCTTCCCCCTGTGTTGTCTCAGAGAGATGAGCACAGCATTGGACCCAGGAAAGACTTGGTCAAGATGTGTCCATTTGCTGATATAGTGACCTCAGGATGCCTTTCTGGGAGGACTCAGTGGCCAATGTCTGGGCCAGATGTCTTTGCTGTTGGTGGTATTGCCTTTCATATGTGTCTGGGTCAGGAGAGGAGCCCGTGTGTGTTTGTGCTCAAAACTTTCCTGACTTCTCTCTCCTGCTCCTTTGATCTGTGGTTGCAGCTTTGCAAGGGGGTGGTCAGTCCATTCTGCCCAATACCTCCCCAGGCTCAGGCCTGTGGTTGCTCTGCAAGCTCTTTCATCCCTCAGTTTCATCCCTCAATTGCTAGAACCTGAGGTGGAGGCATCTGTGACACTAGCCTTCCTGTGGCCTGGAATCCAGCCTTGAGTGGGTGCTCAGGCATCCCCTGTGGGAGAATCTTTCTTTCTTTTCTTCTCTTGCTCTGTCGCCCAGGCTGGAGTTCAATGGCGAGATCTCAGCTCACTACAACCTCCGTCTCCCAGGTTCAAGTGATTCTCCCACTTCAGCCTCTTGAGTAGCTAGGATAACAGGTGCCTGCCACCACGCCCAGCTAATGTTTGTATTTTTAGTAGAGACGTGGTTTTGCCATGTTGGCTGAGCTAGTCTGGAACTCCTGACCTCAGGTGATCTGCCCACCTTGGCCTCCCATAGTGCTGGGATTACAGGTGTGAGCCACTGCACTCTACCTGGAGAATCTTTTTCTGCTTCTAACATTCAATGGAAATTTCATAAACAAAGTCCTTCAGGGGCCAGTAGGTGTGAATGTCTATGTCAAGGGTACCCCAGGGCCCAGGCCACAAGGGCATCAGGCCATGGAAAGGGCAGGGCAGAGAGAGGGCAGTTCTCTTTCCTGAGCCCTTATAGGTATAAGGAACTGAGCTCAGCACAAGGGAACTGTGTTAAAATGTACCTGCGGGTCTTTAATGTATCGAGGTGACTCAGCACATGGAGAGGCTCATGTCATCAAAAGATTTGTCTGGGTGCAGTGGCTCACTCCTGTAATCCCTGTACTTTGGGAGGCCGAGGCAGGTGAATTGCCTGAGCTCAAGAGTTCGAGACCAGCCTGGTCCACATGGTGAAACCTTGTCTCTACTAAAATACAAAAAATTAGCCAGGCATAGCAGCATGCGCCTGTAGTCCCAACTACTCAGGAGGCTGAGACAGGGGAATTGCTAGAACCTGGAAGGTGGAGGTTGCGGTGAGCTGACATTGTGCCATTGTACTCCAGCCTGGGCGACAGAGTGAGACTCTCTCTCTCTCTCTCTCAAAAAAAAAAAAAAAAAAAAAAAAAAGGAAGATTTTCAGCATAGGTTTCAAGAGATAGGGGCCACACCTCTTCCCCACAGGGGAAGCACTGGGTTTGGTCAGGAGACTGAAGAGCCACCAACTCAAGGCTGGATTCCAAGTCATAGGAAGGCAGTGTCATAGGCGCCTCTGCCTCAGAACAGCAGCTAAGTGAGGAAAGAGGTTGGAGAGCGGCTGCAGGCCTGGGCCTGGGGAGGTTCTGGGCAGAGTGGACTGGGCCCCCCAGAGCTGCAAGGCCCAGAGCCCTTGTTGGGTTTTCTGCAGGAAAGGCAGGGCAGAAAATGAGAACCATGTAGGGCTGGCTGATTTGCGTGTCCAGGTCTCTGGGCTCTAGGGCTGGTGTCTCGTTGTCTGGTAGCTGGCCCTGGGGTGATTTAGGGCCAGGGAAATATTGTCTTGGTGGGTGAGACTTAGACAGAGAAGTTGGTTAGGGATATGGGTTTGGGACGGGCTGGTTTGCCTGTGAAAGGTAGCCTCAAAGGGAGTGGTTATTACCTCTAAGAATTAGCCAGCCTTGGGAGGGACCGTCTCTTCCTGGCCGGTGAGGCCCCTGAGATGTCAAAACATTATAAAATAACAAGCACAATTAATACAGGTGTGTCACCACATTCCCCAGGAATGCAGGAGAGGAAAAGAACCCATCATCTCCCCTTCTGAGCATTCAGCCAAAGGAAACCACAGTGGCAGCCCCAAAGCAAAAACAGCCACCCGACGTGGGGCTTGTCTCCAGGATGGCAAACCACAGCTCTGTTTTCCACACAGTTGAATTGACGAGACGTTTAGTGACCTCTGGACCTGGCTGAAAAAAAAAGTGTGTTTAAATAGAGGCAACGTATTTTTTTTTTCTTTCCAGTGACAGATTTTAGTTAGAATTCTATTGCTAAAGGTTGTCATCAAATTCTGCTCCTTAAGAGTGTTCCTACTGGACTGGCCACGGTGGCTCCCGCCTATAATCCCAGCACTTTGGGAGGCCTAGGCAGGCGGATCACAAGGTCAGGAGATCAAGACCATCCTGGCTAACAAGGCGAAACCCTGTCTCTAATAAAATTACAAAAAATTAGCCTGGCGTGGTGGCACATGCCTGTAGTCTCAGTTATTTGGGAGGCCGAGGCAGGAGAATCCCTTGAACCCAGAAAGCAGAGGTTGCAGTGAGCCGATATCATGCCACTGCACTCCAGCCTGGGCTACGGAGTGAGACTCCATCTCAAAAAAAAAACAAAAAAAACAAACCAATGTTCTTACCAGGCCAGGAGCAGTAGCTCATGCCTGTCATCTCAGCACTTTGGGAGTCAGAGGCGGGTGGATCACCTGAGGTCAGGAGTTTGAGACCAGCCTGGCCAACATGGAGAAACCCCATCTCTACTAACAATACAAAAATTATCTGGGTATGATGGTATACACCTGTAATCCCAACTACTCGGGAGGAGACTGAGGCAGGAGAATTGCTTGAACCCGGGAGACAGAGGTTGCAGTGAGCCAAGATCCTGCCATGGTACTCCAGCCTGGGCAACAGAACAAGACTCCATCTCAAAACAAAACAAAAAAAAGAATGTTCTTATTTAGCGAAGAATGACATCATATATGCAGATGAATTTTGGAGCTGAAATGGTACCTTGGAGGTCGTCTAGGTTCGGGATGCCCAAGTGAACCCAACATTTTCAGCAGTGAGAAAAACAATAATACTGTAATGTGTTTTTCCATAATGTTGAATGTATTCAATAGAGAGGACTCCTTTTCACATAATTCTACAATTATGTCCTGCCTGTTTTTGGCATTAAAATGCTTTTTCTTTTAAGAAACGATGGTGATGATCGATGGTAATGTGTTTATTTATTTTTAGTGCAATATTGGCAGAAGAAAAGTCTGTGACCTGAATTAAGAAAAGAATAATAGCCATGACTTGCATTTATAATGGTGCTTTTCCACATAAAGTATACTTGCATGCAAATGATCTTATTTAATAGTTCCACTGGGTTTTTGAAAACTCACTAAAAACAAATTTGTGAGGTGGTAAAAATTGCCCTGGAACCAGGAGTCAGAAAATCCTGGGACTGGTGTGATGGTGTCTGGGATTGCAGGGTGGTGAGGCCTGGGTCTGACTCAGCTTCTCTTGTTTCGTAGCTGTGATATTTTAGGCAAGTTACTTGATGTCTCTGAGCCTCAGTTTACTCAGTTGTGGAAAGACGACCATACTGTCTGCTTCCTAGAGTTGCTGAGGGCACTAGAGATGATATACATGAGATCCTAGGATCCGAGCAGGGTGGATAGAAAGCGTCTGATGGTTCTCACTTGTTATGGGACGATGTGCTTTGGGAGCTGGAACACCTGGCGCACATGTGACGATGAATCTTATCAATGGAGCTCTCTGTCTTTCCGGTGCTCTGTTTGTCCTGTGGCTGCCTCAGTTGCCATTGTCACAGCAGTGGTTCCTCAAGTGTTGGAGTCCCCAAAGAGGAGGACATGAGCTGGCCAGTGAGCACTGGGCCTTTTGGGTTGGGGGCATGGGGAGGGAGGCCTCCATGAACCTCTCAGGGCAGGTGCAGGTATGAGGTTGCAAGGCCTTGTCTGCAGTGGCTCTGCTGGGAGGGGTGTCCTGGACACTTTGTCCTTCATGCCTGCCCCAGCCTTCATGGTGTGGTTGGACAGGCTGGTAGCCTGCTGTCACTGGCACGAGCCTAATATTTGAAACCAAACTAGAGGAAGCCAAGGGAACCATTGTGTGTGGGGCTCACAAGGCGGGCAGAGGAGAGAGAGGGCCTTGGACTTGGGGGAGGAGACCTGGGCTCCCTCCTGCCGAGTTGCTGTGCAGTCTCAGCTGCTGCCTGGGGCGCATCGGCCTGTACGTGGAGTCCCTCCTGGGTCTGACATTCTCGGGGTCTCCTGTTGCCACCCATCTGCCCCCGGCCTCCTCTGTCTGTGCCTCTGTTTCTGCCCCGTTCATGCTGCTCCGTTAGCACAGCGACCATTTTCAGAGCGCTTCCAGCACTTGCCATGGCGCTGGCTGCAGGGACTCAGGGATCTTACGTGTTTCCCTTGAGCCTCACCCCTGTGCTTCCCTCCAGTGTGAATGGCACCGTCCTCCAGGAATCCAAGCCAGAAACCTTCTAGACTTCTCTGTCTCCATCACCATCCACTGGTAAATCAGCCTCTCCTAGTGCCATTCAACCTCCAGCAGTGCCCTGAGACCCACCCACTCCTCTGTGTCCCCATCCCTTCTCTAGTTCAGGCCCCGTCTTTTCTCTCCTGGACCATTGCATCCTCCTCTGCACTGGCCTCCCTGCCTCCCATCTCACCTACTCTGGTCCTCCTTTCAGAGTGTCAGAGAGACCTTTGGAGGAGGAAAGCCTGATCCTCACAGGCCTGGCCTCCCCTCCCATGGCTCTTCTCCAACGAAGCATGAACCTTGCCTCCATATGACCTTACCTGCCCACTTTACCCTCTTCCCTTCCATGCTGACTCTGGGAGGAGCATAGACTCTCTAAGCACAGTTTTCTTATTGGCTAATTGGGAAGCCTGAGCATCCCATCCATTCCTGTGGAGGAGACAGGCAGCTTCTCTGTGGCAAATGGTGGGAAGGACCAGTGTCCCTCTGGACCCCGCGCTGTTGGCATCTGCCCCTGTGGCTCCATTCAGGGCTGCCGGGATCGCATGTGCTGAATCCAGCAAGCCCAGCCCACCTTTCCTGCTGCCATCTGCCACCACCATAGAAGAGGCAGAGGGTAGAGCTGTTGTCTCAAAGGGGCAGTAACTCACCTTCCTCTGCCCACACCCCCATCCAGGAACGTCTGGTGGGAGGAGGCGTGGACTCTCCCAGGAGACCTGTGGCTGCCTCGCCCTGTCCATGCCTCTTCCAGTCTCAGCAGCTCCACCAGGTGCAGGGTAGGAAGTGCGAGTTGAGAGGAGGCTCCCTCTGCCCCACACCCTGCAGGATGGGTTGGGGGGCAGATTCTCTAGCAGGAAGACCTGTCTATTGTGGCCCTCGAAGTTGGACCCGGCCTGCGTGGATGACAACAGCCACCTGACACATATGACCCAAACCCAGGCTGGTCATCTCATGACTTTGCCAGGGCCAGTGCCTGGCATCAGCTGCAGGGGTGGGGGCATCAGCTGCAGGGGTGGGGGCAGCAGGCAGCTGTCCTAGGTGTGGGGAGGGACTTCCCACAGCCACATCCACACATTAGAGCAGGTGCTCCGTGGGGCTCTGAACTTCCTCTCATCCCTAGAAAAAGACCTGGCAATGGTCCACAGAGTCTCACCTCTAGTCCCGGTCTGACCCTTTATCTTCATCCTCTACTGAGCCTCTCTGCTAGCCACCAACTGAGCCCCAGTTTTTCCCCATCTGGGTTCTAACTCCAACCCCTGGTCCTGGACTGAGCTTGGGGCCTCTGCTCAGACACAGAGAGATGTAGATGGCTCAGCTCACTCTCCCCATCATGGGCACATGTTGACCTCACACCCCACTGCCTAGGGTCAGTGACCAGAGGAACCGCGCTGAATGCCCTGACCAGCCACCAAAGGGCTTCCCTTCCCACATACCCTCAGCCCCTGGCCTCCCCAAGAAGACCCCCCTACAGACAGGATGCATGAAGCCCCTTGCCCATGGCTGGCCTCTCTACTCCTCTGCCTGGTAACTGGTGTCTTTTCCTGGCCTGTGTGGGCAGCTTGCTGAGCACAGCTGCAGATGGGCTATATTTAGCCAGCTTTAATGAGCACAGGGTGGCAGACGTCCGCCTTGGGAGCACTTTTCTTGCATGTGTGTGTGTCTCTGCTTGGCATGTTTCCTTCTCATTGTGTGTGTGTGTGCCCTTGCACTTGTGTATGTGTGCATTAGCCTCTATGCCAACGCAGTGGTGCATTCGATTTCATGAGGATGAGTGTGCGTGCGTCTCTGCATATGTTCAAGTCTATCTATGAAGCATCTGTGCTTTGCTTGGGACACGTGCAGCTTGACACTTATAGGGGTGCAAAATGGGAACAAATTATTAGTTCACTTGCCCATTTGTTTAAAAAATATTTAATGAGCACCTTTATATGCCAGCATCGTGATCGTCATTGGGGATAAAATAGAGTGAAAACAAACCCAGTCCCAGCCCTTAAGAATCCTGTCATCTGGGAGATGGAGGAGGGGAAGATGATAATCAAATAGTCATAAAATGAAAAGCATGAGGATTAACCCCAGGAACGAGAGGACCATGGAGCTTTTGCAGAGGGGACAGTAAGAGAGGAAGGCCCCGGCCGGAAGGAACACTGAAGTTCCTGTGGGAAATACTTAGGCACAGGGCAGTGTAGAGAAGCGCCAGGTCCGGGGAGCAATACGTTCAGGGACTCTGCAGTGAGAGGGAAAGGGGATATTTGAAAACTGGTTGAGTTCAGGGAGGGAGGGCGAGTGTGAGAGAGTGGAGCAGAAGATGGGGGCTTGGTCAGGATGGAGGCCTGGAGAGGGGTGGTGTGGGAGGAGGTGATGGGATTTGCATAGAGCACTCAGGATCCAGTCCGTGATTCCGTCAGGGTTCTAGCAGGAAACAGGAAGGCTCATACAAACTACAGGTGAGAGGAGGGCTTAGCAGAGAGACTTTATTCCCAGGTGAGTGAGGCTTTAAGGAAACCAAGAAGGTATTGGCAGTACCCTGGGGCTTCTCCTGCCCCTGAAGGAGAAGAGCCCAGAGAGGCCCCTGCATGAACTGCAGCCTCCAGCAGAGACCACCTTACAATGGCCTGGCATGGAGGGGGCTCCCTCGCCCCAGTTTTCCTCCTGGTGTTTTCCATTGGCTACACCCAACCAGTAGCAAGGTGGCCTCAGGGCTGAGTGGGGCAGAGATGGGGCACTGTGGCTCTGGAGGGGCAAAGGGAGACCTTGCCGCCGAGTCTACTTACTTCCACGTGGAAGCATCGTCCTTTTGTTTGTTTTTGTGTCGGCCACTTTGAGTCTGACTGTGCATTCCCATGCAGCTGTGCCAGTGAAGGACTCCTCTGTGCGTCCAGGGGCTTCAATTTCCTCCTTCTCCTGCTATCACCTCAAAACTCCAGGTCCTCCCCACACTCTGGTGGGGTAAGGGTGTCTGCACGCATGCACACGTGGGCAGGGAGTTCTCCCTCCACACCAAAAAGCATGAGGACCCTGGAACCCAGCCTGGTGGTCCCTTTGGTCCTAGGCTTGCAGCTCCTGGCCTAGGGTTCAGGCTCTCTAGGGCCTGGGATGGCCAGGTCTTCTTACGTTGTTCTTCATCTTCCTGGAGTTGCAAAGGGTCCCCTGCAGAGGACTGTCTCATCCACTTGGGGCCAGGGCGTGAGGATCTCTTTTCACCCTGAAGCATTCTCTGTCTCCTCAAATCCTTTCCTCTTGGGAACAAAAGAGCTTTTGGAAACAAAAGCCAGGAAGCTCTGCCACAAACCTTCCCAGAGGCAAAGGAGCCAGAGCTGGGAGAAAATATAAATTGGTATCTTAAAAAAATCCACCCTGCTACAGGCACTTTAAAAAAATTCTTATTTTTAATCTGTCTTTGGAGTAGGTAGCACATGTACATGGTATAAAATGCCTCTCTCTCCTGTCTTCCACCTCACACAGTTCTCCCTAGAAGCAAAGATTATAACTAGTTGCTTAGATTCCATTTCAGAGATAATCTCTGCATACATGAGCATATCCATACAAATATGCATATATATGTGTGTGTGTCTGTATATATATATATATATATATTTATTTATTTATATTTTTTGAGATGGAGTCTCACTCTGTTGCCCAGGCTGAAGTGCAATGGTGTGATCTTGGCTCACTGCAACCTCCGCCTCCTGGATTCAAGCCATTCTCCTGCCTCAGCCTCCCAAGTAGCTGGGATTACAGGCACCTGCCACCATGGCCGGCTAATTTTTTGTATTTTCAGTAGAGATGGGGTTTCCCCATGTTGGTCAGGCTGGTCTTGAACTCCTGACCTTGTGATCTACCTGCCTTGGCCCCCCCAAAGTGCTGGGATTACAGCCATGAGCCACCGCATCCGGCCTATATATATTTTTAAACCTATACCCTCACACAGATGGGAGCACACAGTTCTTTTCATTGTGCACCTTGCTTTTTTCAGATGCTGATGCTATATCATGGTTGTCTTATTAGCTCGGTACACTTAGAGGTGAGTTGTTTTTTGCAATGAGTGTGTGCGAGTTCACTGTGGTACAATTTATTTAATCTGTCCCATACTGGTGGACATATAGGTGCATCCTGGCTTTTGCTGTCGTAAACAGTATGGCAATGGTTAGCATTGTATATAAGTCCTTTTGCATATGGGCTTGGAATTGCTGGGTTAAAGACATTTTGTTTTTTGAATGACATTGCCAAATGGCCCTTGACAGAGGCTGTACTGATTTTTACTCTCACCAGCAATGAATGAAGAGAGCATTTTCCCACACCCTGGCCCACAGGGTGTCACAACTGCCAATCTGACAGGTGGGGGAAAAAAATTGTTGTCTTTGTCTAATTTCAACGACCCTTCCTCTAGGTTAGGGTTCTGAGGTTGAGCACCTTTTTCAGACGTGTGAGAGACACTCCCAGTCCCTGTGCTGGAAGCTGCACACACTTGGCCGGGATTCCTGTGCAGGAGTGCGTGGGCTGGCGTGTGCTGTTGCATTCCTTTGTGTTTGTGCTGACTTCCAGGCAGGGCCAGGGTGGACAGCAGGGTCCTTAGGGGGTAGGGCCTAACAGTCTAAGCAGTTCCTGCTCCTCGTAGTAGCCTCTCCCCACTCTTTCCTCGCTGCCAGGAGTCACCCTGAAGAGGCAGGGCTGTGGCATGAAGGCATTAGTAAGAACAAAGAGACCATCCCTTTCCTACTCCCCTCCTTCAGGACGATGAAGAGCCCTGGCCTGGTGACTTGGGTTCAAGCCCTCCCCTTATATCCTGAGAGAAATCGCTTCGCCTTTCCAATCCTTGGTTTTCTCATCTTTAAAATGGGGAGAGCATTCCTGACCTCATAGGATGAATGTGAAGATTGCCTGAGACACTGGACGAGGACTAGAAACTCAGGACCAATCTTAGGAGGGCTGTGTTTGTTGCAGAAGAGTCTGTAGGGGATACCAGGGTTTGCGATGTCACGTCCCTCTAGCATCACTGTGTCGTGGTGGCATCGTTTTCTCATGGTTGTGCATCTAGACATTTCACTGGGCCCGATTCAAGATGGCACCTCTGATCTGAACTGGGATCCCCCATGAGAACTGTTCCTCTGAACTTACCCCATGTTCCCTTGGGGTGTCTAACAGCATGTTCTCAAGGGGCAGGGTTTGGGGCATAGGCCCTTGCAAGGGCCAGGCCTTGGTCTAGGGTAGTGTCTCTGTGAAAGGCTCACTGGCCCATTGAAGGTTTGGACACATCCCGTTGGCCTGGTTAGATGGATGAATCCAGGCAGACATGATTAGATTCTGACCCTAAAGGGTTAAGGAGTCATGGAGGGAACCTCAGCCTCCAGCTCCCCACCCCCCATAAAACTTCCCTCCCTAGCACCCTGCTAAGTGGCCACTTACATAACTTGCTTGTCTAACTTCAGTGAAGGAGAACACCCTGTCTCCAGGTCAGCACAGATCACTCTTGAACTGCTGTAAACATTTCCTAAGTAGTGCTAAAACTTGGAATGACTCTCCAGAAACCACCCCAACTCCTACTCGTACTGGCTCTGCCCTCTGCTCCCGTGGCCCACACAAGGCTCAGCATAGATTTGCAGGCAGCCACTGTATCCCTTGGAGCTGCTCTTCTCCAGGCTGGGTCTCTCGACCTCCTGAGCCCTTTTCTACAGCTTTCTTGCCCTGTTATTGGGCATCGGACATACCCTCGAAGGGGGCTGAGCGGCAGGGGCAGGGCAGGGATGTCCCCTTCTCATTTTGAATGGAGATCTCTGGTTTATGCAGCCTCAGAGGTTGAGAAGTAACTGTGGCAGTCCCATTACTCTGACTCGGGCTGTTTGTAGCCCTTGGTCATGTGACTGATCTTGGGTGCATGACCTAGGTCTTTGTCATGTGACCTGACCTTGCTCACATGCTCTACTCTTGGTCATGTGATCCCAGGTGCCTGTGAGATCTTTGAAGGCAGGCGCTGTATCTGACTCGTCTTGCTGTTTTCAGCCCTGACACAAGTTTGGACAGTAACCAATAGGGTAGGAATCGGCAAGCAGTATTGAGTTTTCTTTTGTTTTGTTTTGGTTTGGTTTGGTTTTTTAAAGTCCCTGGAAAGCTTACTTTATTTTAATTTAATTTAATTTTTTTTGAGATGGAGTTTCACTCTTGTTGCCCAGGCTGGAGTACAATAGCGTGATTTCCACTCACTGCAACCTCCACCTCCCAGTTTCAAGCGATCCTCCTGCCTTGGCCTCTCAAGTAGCTGGGATTACAGGCACACACTACCACACCTGGATAATTTTTGTATTTTTAGTAGAGACAGGGCTTCACCATGTTGGCCAGGCTGGTTTCGAACTCCTGACCTCAGGTGATTCACCTGGCTTCGCCTCCCAGAGTGTTGGGATTACAGGTGTGAGCCTCTGCACCCAGCCTCAAGTTCACCCAAACACAGAATCTTAATTCACTCATCATGTTCCACATTTATTATTTTCTTCCGCAAGCATTTCTTGTCCTTTTATATTCCCTCATTAGCCTGTCAGCTCCCAGAGGTCAGGACAGCATTTCACAACTTTTACTTTGTAGTGTTTGTATTGACTAAAATAGGAGGCTGTGGCTGGTTTTAAAACGTTCCTTGCATAAACATGATACATACTTGTATGATCTGTCCAATAAACATTCATAAATAGTTTTAAACTAAAAGAAATAGGGACTCCTTAGAGAAAAATTAGAAAATAGAAGAAAATAGAAAGTAAAAAAAAAAAAATTGTCCATTGTCCCGGCATCCAGAGAAAATCACTGTAAACATTTCAGTGTGTTTCCTTCTAATACAAGACCCCAGGTTCCTTCCCCCACCTCCCCACCATCATTTAGATTGTTGTTTTTCATTTTCTGCAAAACTAGGGACTGGGAACCTGCAGAGGAGGTGGCCTGCAGTCTGGTTGGTGAACAGGGTCAGTGGCTTTTTTTTTTTTCCTTTTGAGATGGAGTCTTGCTCTGTTGTCCAGGCTGGAGTGCAGTGGCATGATCTCGGCTCACTGCGACCTCCACCTCCCAAGTTCAAAAGATTCTCCTGCCTCAGCCTCCTGAGTAGTTGGGACTACAGGCATGTGCCACCATGCCCGGCTAATTTTTGTATTTTTAGTAGAGACGGGGTTTCACCATGTTGGCTCAGATGGTCTCGATCTCTTGACCTCATGATCCGTCTGCCTCAGCCTCCCAAAGTGCTGGGATTACAGGCATGAGCCACCATGCCTATCAGGTCAGTGGCTTTTAAGTTTCATTCTGTGGAGCCCTCAGGAACTGCCTAGGGACAGGGATGTGCTGGAATGAGGAAGGTGGGCTCTGGGCCCCCCAACCTGCTTCAGCCAGAGCCAATCCATTTTCATCTTTGCAAACTGGGCTCCTAAGGAAACGTTCATTGACCAAAAATTCCCCATTTTAAAAAACGTTTTAAAACCTTCAGGAGAGGGCCTGTCATTTTCCCAGCTTCATGCTGTTCCGTGGGCATCTGCTACTGGCCATTGGTCCCCACACCTTCTGTGTGGTTGCAAGTTTCCATTCATGAGCCTGCATTCCTTGAGCTCCTGTGGTGAGGGCTGTGGGTTCCTTAGATAGTTTTTATTCTGCCAGTGTGTTCCCTCCCCAGATGCCCTAAGCCCTTGGCATTCCCTTGAGCTTCTGGTCCAGTGACCCTATCTATGCCACATGCTATGATGCAGGGTTAGGGAGCTGATTGGTTAGGGAGCTGGTTCCAAGGGAACCTATCAGAGCTCTGGGACGCCCCTCCTCTCCCCTCCCTTCCTCTCCCCTCCCCACACTTCCCCTCCCCTCTCCTCCCCTCCCCTCCCCTCCTCTCCCCTTTTCTTTCCTTGATGGAGTCTTGCTCTATTGCCCAGGCTGGAGTGCAGTGCCACGATCTTGACTCACTGTAACCTCTGCCTCCCAGGTTTCAGGATTCTCCTGCCTCAGCCTCCCAAGTAGCTAGGATTATAGGTGCCCGCCATCGTGCCTGGCTAATTTTTGTATTTTTAG
>CAUYLG010049061.1:0-34493 GCA_963573385.1 Cacajao melanocephalus
GCCAGGTCTCCCCACCCTCGATGCACCCCTGGGCAGGCCCCCGGCCTCACTGGCTCACTCCGACAACACAGGGTGCCGGGTGACCGCATCCACCAAACCATCTCCACGTGGCAGTGGGTGTGTGGGATAAGGTGTGATCACGCCCACGTGTGGCTCTGCACAGGCTGTGGGCTTTAGTTTTTTCGAGGAGGGGGCCCCCGTGTTCTCCTTCCCCTTCCCATCTAGCTCCATGGTGATGGCTTCCGACCTTTCTGGGGCTGGCAGAAGGAGAGGGAGGAGGAAGGCAGGGGACGGGTGCAGCCTCGGTTGGCCAGCACTGGAGGACTCAGGCTGAGGCCCCCACTCTGCCTGTCTAGGGGTGGCACGATGTTCAAGCCAACTCCCTCTGAGGTGTGTGGATGGGGACATTGGAGGCACTCCCTGAGGCGCAGGAGATGTGGCCCTGGCTGGCTGCATAGCTTTCTTCTCTCAGCCCTGGGAATCCTCCCAGACCTTCATGTTTCCCACTGGGGTCACCTGAGCCTCCCAGGAGGCCTAAGGAAGATTTCTAAGGGCTCCAGACGCTCCCTCAGGTGTGCCCACACCTGCCGGTGAGAAGCCAGCTCAGCTCTGTGAATCTGTCTCTGTCTCTCACTGTGCCCGTGTCTGTCTGTCTGTCTGTAGGTCTGTCTGTTTCCTGCCTCAGAATGAAAACACAGACTCTCCACGTCTGTTTTCTCAGGTGTGTGTGGGTCACCTGACCACTCTGCCCCGTCTGAGTTCCAGGCGTCCCATTGGAAGCCTCTCTCCCTGTGGCCTCCTGGCGGCTCCGGTCACCAGGCTTCATGGGGACAGCACGAGGGTCTCAGCCTACCACAAACTCCCTCAAAGACGCCATCTCACTCCTTTTCATACCTCGGAGCCACTACATTGGTCCATGCTCACCTTTTTCTTGAGAGACCCGCACGTAGGGTGCAGCACCCGCTGTGAGCAGAGAACTCGCCTCCTACTGTTCAGTGTGGTGTTGGGAACCGAGAAACTGACAGAATGGAGGAAGAATCTGAAGCAGTGCCATTTCCCCTCCTACAGCAAGAGCAAAGCCCCGGGGAGTGGCTGGGTTTTTCCACCCACTGGCATATGGCTCTTTGCCCAAGGTCACCTCCTCCAAGGGCCTTCCCGGGTGCCTCAGCCACCCAATCCCTCCTGTGAATCTCACTTTTGCTGTGTTTCTTCAGAGCACCCATGACTGCGACATCGTCTTGGCGGGCTCCTCGGCTAGAATGCCGGCCTCCTGAGGACAGAGGTTTTCGTCTGCTTTGTCTATCGCATGTTGCACAGCAAGTGCGTGGGGAACTAACTGCACGATCCATTGTCTGGGCCCTGGGAGGACGGTGAGAGCTGGGGTTGTGGAGGGTGGCCTGGGCCTGCGTCTGGAGCCCTGCCCCCCCAGCTTCCTGGCCACCTGCTCTTCACGCCTCAGCAATGTCTATTGATGGCCACATCTCATGGTCAATCAGCCATGTAGTAGGTTTATGTCAGCAGCTGTGCTGAGAGACAGGGAGGGAAGGGGAAGACACTCGGTAGTTGCCAGGGAGCCTGAACCAGGCCCTTCAGGCTTACGACTGCCTTGGGTCCCTCCAGGGGATCCTGCAATAAAACCCTTTGGGACCCCTAGATTTAGAGATCCCCAAAGTTGGTCCTCTGCCTTATATTTTTGGTGTCCTAACAACTGGATCTGCACTGGTTGCATTTCTAGGTGCTCAGTAACTGTGTGCCGAATGAAGGAAGGAAGGGATGAATGACACCGAACCTCATTTTGGCCACAGACATCCCAACGCCCTCTCTGTCTCATTTAAACTGTTCTTAAAGTCTCACCTTCCTCCAGAAAAGTTAACGATGCTCACCAGAAATCAAACCAGGGACAGAGTGGATTGATGGGGAGATCAACGGCTCCCTGCACCGTAATTCCTAGAGTCAGCATCCAGGTATTGAGCAGAGATGGGAAAGGAGGGTGGGAAAGGAAGTCAGCAGTTTGGGGACACCTGCCGTGTGTCAGGAGCCAGTTGCCTTGATGATCGGATAATCACACCCCTGCTGTCTAAGGAAAATTGGCTTTGGCCCCTTCGCAGAAGCAGGTGGATGGGTGGAGAGAGATCAAATCTGAGAAGCGGAGAGCGAAGCAGGGGCACCTAGCTGGAAAATCTGAATCAGTGAACAGAATTAGGGAACTGGAGCGGAGGACTGTGAACGGCAGAAACGCCGTGAGCTTTCTCAGAGCAGCTGGTCTTCAAGACTTTCTCTGGCAGATATGGGTTGTGCAAGAGCTGGGTAGCGTCACTTTTGAGAAGAGCTGTATTGAATTGGCTTCCCCTTTTCACATTCTTCAAGAAATGCAAATAAAGGTTGGGGTTTGTTTCCTGGGGGACTTTTGGCTTCTGTGCTGGCTCCAGCCTATATGACGATGCCTCACTTCCTATCGTGGGCCACCAGCATGGTGGGCAGTGGCCTCTCCCTCTCCACTTTACAGATGGAGAAACCAAGGCTCAGGCAAGCTGGCCAGCCCTGCCAAGATCACCTGGCTGGTTAAGTCAAAGAATCAAGATTCAAGCTCTCACACTTGTCTGCCTGCAAAGCCGGTATGCTTTTCCTAACAAGACGCCGGACTCTCCAAACGGCTGATTTGATCACTAAACTACTGTGACTCCATTCCCTTCCCATGAAGCCTTCCCCCTCTCCTCTTCCCCACTCTGACTCCACAGGCTGAAAAGAATTCACTGGTTCTTTGAAGTGGCATCTGAGCCATTTTTATTGTGAGCGGTGTCTCCATCGCATGTTTATCCACACCGGTGTGTCCATGCCAAACCTGGAGTTCCCAGAGGCAAGGGGCCGCTGTGACATACACTCCCCATGCAATGCCTTGCTTCCAGAGGAGAAGCCAGGCCCGGCCTGGGCCCCTTCCTACCTTATTTCTGTCCTTTTCTGGGCTTTCCCCCCAAGAGGCAGAAACTCGGTGTAAGATCCGTGAGTGGGGATGTCAGATCAGGGGTAGGAGGTCAAAGAGATGGAGAAGGGAAGGAAAAATGATGACAGGCATATCCCAGAGGGACACAAGCAGCTGGGTTGGGGCTGGAGGTGGGGTTGGGGGTAGGAGGGGCGGGTGGCAGCCTGTGGGTGGGGGGCAGAGCACGGGCAGGTGTGCATCTTGGGGCAGGTGTTTAGATGGGTTTCTGGGTATCAAGGAGAGTAGAGGGTTGGGGTTACCCTCACCAGAAAGACTGGCTCTGAGCCAGGCACAAGGTTCTCCGCAGTGAGCATGTGTGAGTGTGTGTGGGTGTGAATGTGTGTGTGTGTGTGCGCGCGCGAAGGAGGAAGCCATGTGGTGGTGTCTGGGGAAGCTCTGGGACTTCCCTGGACCCTGCTGCTCCCAGCACCTCTGCTGCAGCCCATCTGGCGTCAGTGCTTGAGGATCACGTAGTCCACGTTTTCCGATGTCTGAGGCCGCGCCCCGACCCCAAACCGAATCAGCTCCGAGTAATGAATTCCCTCATCCTCTGGAAAATCTGGAACCACGTTCTCATAGTCGCCCTGAGAAAGTCACGTGGCGGTCAGCCTGGCTCCACTGCCGCCAGCCTCCCACCACTGCATTCCTCCGAATCCTCTCCTTCATTCCACCCAGGGGTCCAAAAGCCCAGGCGGGCGTCCTGGTGTTCAGAAACTGGCTGTGGCCAGCATCCGGGACCCGGAGGTATCTGCCTGGCTCTCACCAGCTCTTCCAGAGCAACCATCTCTAACACCCAACCTCTGCCATCACGGATGTCTACCTAAGTCCTTCCATGCGGGACCCACCGTGGAGGCCAGGCCCCGTCCCTAGCCTTCCACAGCCCCACCCTCCTTACCACTTGTCGCTTCTGCAACACTGAATAAATGACTGAGTCGTCGCGGTCTAGGGGAGGTCTCTGGATCTCTGAGGTCTCTGCATCTCTGAGAGAGAGGGCAGATAGACGACCACACATGAAGCATTTCTCATGAACTCTCCTTTCTCTCTCTTTTTTGTTTTTTCTTTTTTGAGACGGAGTCTTGCTCTGTCACCCAGGCTGGAGTGCAATGGCATGGTCACCACAAACTCCGCCTCCCGGGTTCAAGTGATTCTCCTGCCTCAGCCTCCCGAGTAGCTGGGGTTACAGGTGCCCGCCACCACGCCCAACTAATTTTTGTAGTTTTAGTAGAGACAGGGTTTCACCATTTTGGTCAGGCTGGTCTCGAACTCCTGACCTTCTGATCAGCCCACCTCAGCTTCCCAAAGTGCTGGGATTACAGACGTGAGCCACTGCTACCCCAACAGCACCCCAATGTCAGCCTCTTCTGTAAAACCTGCTGCCTCCCCAGTGCCCAAAGCTCACAGTAGGAGCTCATGCAAATGTATGCGGAGGGAGTAGGTGTGAGTGTGTATCACGAGGTCTTGACCTCCGTGATAAGGATAGACTGGGTGTGCATGCTGCTGACTTAAAGGAGCAGGTCCACTTCCGGAGACTGGCCCTTACCCAGAGGCTTGTTATGGAGAGGGAATGAGGCGTGTATCATGGTGCCTGGCATGGGCCTGGCACAAAGAGAACAGGCAGGACAAGAGCTTTTCCTCTCGCCTCCCCCCCAGGGTGCCAGGCTGCCCTCTGGGTACCCTCAGTACCCAGTTTGTGGTGTATCTGTCTCAGGAAAGCGCAGGGTGGCATAGCTAATGACGTCTTCCATCATCGGATTGTAGCATCCCAGGGAGTGGGGGCCTTCCGAGAGGGGGGCCCTTCTAACCTGGAAGGGAGGAGTGAGTGAAGTGCCAGCCACCTGTTCCCCCACCCTTGTCCCTTCCCTGTCCTCTGACAGCCCAGGTCTCCCCAGAGGACATTTTATTCCCCTCTTTCACCTTGTTTCTCCACTTTGCTTCACAGTCTGCCCTGCATTCACCTTTCTCCCATCCTACTTTTTTTTTTTTTTTTTTTTTTTTGAGGCAGAGTCTGGCTCGGTCGCCCAGGCTGTAGTGCAGTGGTGCAATCTCGGCTTACTGCAACCTCTGCCTCCCGGGTTCAAACGATTCTCCTGCTTCAGCCTCCCGAGTAGCTGGACTTACAGGCATGCACCACCACACCCAGCTAATTTAAAAAATATTTTTAGTAGAGACAGGGTTTCACCATGTTGACCACGCTGGTCTCGAACTCCCAACCTCAGGTGATCCGCCCACCACAGCCTCCCAAAGTGCTGGGATTACAGGCGTGATCCACTGCGCCCGGCCCCATCCTACCTTTTTATTCCTCACAAAGAAGCTCTGGCCACTGGAATTCTCCTGAAGCCCCTGCTGGCTCTGCGTCCTCTCCCAGCTGAGAAATAAAGGCACATGTGTGAGGATCAGGGACTCCACAGGCTGGAGGCTTCAAGATGGAGCAACTGGACACAGGCCTCTGCCAAGGGAGAGAGGAGGAGGTGGGCGGTGGCAGCAGCTCACCGTTGCTGGAGCTTGAACCCACAGATCGCCAGGATAAGGATGGCCAGGCAGGACCCAAGAAACAGGGCCACTTGCCTGCCGATGGTCTCTGGGCTATCTGGGTGGAGAAAGAAAGGAGAGACCTTAATCAGCTGAAGAGCCAGCTGTGCCTGGCAGCCTTTGCCTGGTAGGCATCCTGGACTTCTCTCTGCAGCCAGCCCTGTCCTTCTCCCCTGCATGCATGCTAGAGGGCTGCAGAGGGAGAGGGCGACACCGGCCCCTGCCCACTCTGGGCCTCCTGTTAAGAGGAAGACACTAATTCTGAAGAGCTACTTTTCCCACAGACCCGGCACGCCCAGAGCTTGTGACCCACACCTGCACAAATGGGTGCAGCTCTTCACGGCAGTGTGGCTATGTGATCAGCTCCAAAAATGCCCCTGTCTTCCACCCAGCAATTCTACGTGGGAATGCATCTTGCAGCTGTCCTTGCAGGCATGCCCAAAACAAGAGGCTGCAGACCTTGGCCCTGAAGAGGGCAGTGGGAGGGAAACGTATGCAACCTTCATACGAGAGGGCTCCGTGGCCCTGGGAAAAAGAGGCGGGTCTCAGGCTGTCTGCAAAGGGGAGACCCAGGGAACAGTTTTTTATATGATGGGATGCGTCTGTGACATTTCCAGATAATATGTTCCAGATGTTTTCCTTTGGTCTTCGGCTGTGCTGGTAACAGTTCCCTACATTGATTGATTGATTGAGACAGACTCTCGCTCTGTCACCCAGGCTGGAGTCCAGTGGTGGGATCTCGGCTCACGGCAACCTTCGCCTCCTGGATTCAAGTGATTCTCCTGCCTCAGCCTCCCGAGTAGCTGGGATTACAGGTGCACATCACCACGCCCGGCTAATTTTTATATCTTTAGTAGAGATGGGGTTTTGCCATGTTGGCCAGGCTGGTCTTGAGCTCCTGGCCTCAAGTAAGCTGCCTCGGCCTCCCAAAATGTTGGGATTACAGGCGTGAGCCACTGCGCCCAGCCAGGTTCCATAAATTTAGGATCATGTTTCCAATCATTAATCTGTAAAAGTACAATAAATTAATGTTCTCTATGCTTCCAGACTCTTTTTTTTGTTATTGTTTTATTTTTAATGTATATATTTTGGTATTTTTTGTAGAGACCAGGTCTTGAGATGAGATATGGGCTATGTTGTCCAGGCTGGTCTCAAACTCTGGGCTCAAACGATCCTCCCACCTTCGCCCCTCAAAGTGTTGAGATTATAGGCGTGAGCCATCTTGCGCCGTCTGCAGACTTTAGGCACCCTGTGTATGCACAGATACAGAACAATGTCCCAGTGGTATTATTCCATGGAAAAAAGCAAAGAAAAGTCCTGTGCAGTGTGAGCTCTGCCTGGTCTGTGTCACGAGGAATGGTGTGTAGACACAGACCCCTGTATGTGAATTGTGCATGTGAAAGGTGGGGCGACTGTGTGCAGTGGGGACCTGCGGTGGGGATGAGTCCTCGGGGATCAAGAGTGAGTAGCATCTGTCTTTCCACTATTGACCCTTTCATGCTTACATTTTATATTTTTACCATATTATCTGCTTAAAAATCACCCAAGTCCACTACTCTGGAGGCCGAGGCAGAAGAACCACTTGAGCCCAAGGGGTCGAGGCAGGAGCTGAGATTCTGTCATTGCACTACAGCCTGTGCAACAGAGTGAGACCCTGTTTGGAAAAGAAATATCACTGACGTCTTAAAGGTTAAAAACAAGGAGCTGGGTGCGGTGGCTAACGCCTGTAATCCCAGCACTTTGGGAAGCCAAGGCGGGCAGATCACAAGGTCAGGAGTTTGAGATCAGAGTGGTCAATATGGCGAAACCCCGTCTCTACTAAAAGTATAAAAATTAGCTGGGCGTGGTGGCACATGCCTGCAATCCAGCTGCTCAGGAGGCTGGGGCAGGAGAACAGCTTGAACCCTGGAGGTGGAGGTTGCAGTGAGCCCAGATTGAGCCACTGTAGTCCAGCCTGGGTGACAAGAGTGAGACTGTGTCTCAAAAAAAAAAAAAAGAAGCAGAAGAAGAAAGAAGGAAGACGAGGAAAAGAAGAAGAAAAAAGAAGAGAAGAAGGAGGAGGAGGAGAAAGAGGTGAAGGAGAAGGAAGACGAAAGAAGACAGAAGAAAGAAGACGAAGGAGAAGAAGAAGGAGGAGGAGAAGAAAGAGGAGGAGGAGGGGAAGGAGAAGAAGGAAGAAGAACCACCACCAAGAGCAGGAAGAGGCCTTACAGTAGACAGTGAGGGTGCTGAGAGGCGAGTGGCCCTCGCCCACACTGTTGGTCCCCCGGCACCAGTAAGCGCCCGAGTGCTGGACCTCCACTGGCTCCAATCTCAACGTCTGGCCGGGGTAGTGGAAGGTTCGGTTATTCTGGTCAAACCAGGTGTAGTGGGAGACGGGAGGGTTGGCATCGCTCTCACAGGTCAGGGCTGCCCTCCTCCCCTCCATCACTCGGTTCCCCGGGCTCATGGACACACGCAGCCTCCGGGGTGCATCTGCACAGCGGGCGGGGAGAAAGGGGGAGGTCACCACCAGGCAGGTCGCCGGTCCCCGCTCTGCTCCACTACCAACCTCCGGCCCCCACTCACACAGCACTTGGAGCGTCCAGGGCTCGGATGCTGTCTGTCCTATGGAGTTCTTCACCCAGCAGCGGTAACTCCCGGCGTCTTCTGGGGAGATGGAGTCAAAGTTCAGCTCACTTTCTTCCCCCAGAAGGTTGCCATTTTTCTTCCAGAAGAACTGAACTTCTTTGGGGTGGCTGCTTGTGAAGCCACATTGGAGGCTGACCGAGTTCCCGGAGTAAATCTCGGAAAGGGGCTTGATTTTCCGGACCCACACGCCTCGGGGGGCATCTGGAGGGTAAGGGTCCCAAGCTGACCTCACCGTTCCCTGTCCCTCTTGCTGTCCCCAGGCCTCCCCTCCCTTTGGCCCCGAGGCCAGGCTCCTACCCCTCAATTTTGTCGAAGACACTGGCCCAGGGTCCAGCCTCGTCACCTTCCATCCCCATGTCCCAGCCAGGCTACCTCCCAGATCCCCCTGCCCAGCCCAGGGACTCACACTGGACATTCAGGGTGACCTGGGAGGCCCACGAGCACCAGTGGTTACAAGCTGCGCAGCTGACGACGTTGTTGTTCCAGGCAATGTTTTGGATCTTCAGCACCCCAGACGATGACTCCTCCCGGGTGCTGCCTGTTCTCCATTCATACCGGGTAACGCCGGGGTTACTGGAATTGTAGTTACAGGAAAGGGTCACCGTGTCTCCTTCTCGAATCGCCGTAGGGTTTTGAATCACCGTGGTCACCTCCTTGGGAGGATCTGGAAGAAAACCGGAGAGGTGAGTAAAGAAAAGCCAGTTGTCCTTAGTACTCCTTCCCTCTTGCTTCCTCTTCTCCTGCTACCTGTCCCGGGCATCGCACAGGTCCTAAAGTAATTGAAAGGAAGCTTGTGCTTCCTTTCTGCATCTGTGTGAGGACAGAAACCCTGCCCTGGCTCTCTGGCCTGGCTGTGGTTTGGTGCAGGGGTCCAGAGCACAGTGCTGGAGCCAGACGGCTGCTGAGAGGCGCACCAGCATGAGCTGCAGGTCTCAGTTTATGCATCTGTCAAATGGGGTCCTGAGGCCAAGTGTGGTGGATCACACCTGTAATCCCAGCACTTTGGGAGGCCGAGGCGGGTGGATCACCTGAGCTCAGGAGTTCGAGACCAGCCTGGCCAACACAGCAAAACCTGTCTCTACTAAAAATTTTGAAAATTAGCTATGCATGATGGTGCATGTTTGTAGTCCTCGCTGCTCAGAAGGCTGAGGCAAGAGAATCTCTTGAACCTGGGAGGCAGAGGTTGCAGTGAGCCAAGATCGCGCCACTGCACTCCAACCTGAGCAACAGAGCGAGACTCTATCTCAAAAACAAACGGCAGCAGGGGTTGGGGGTTGGGGGGTGGTCCTGAGAGTTCCTAACCTCCTGGAATTGTTCTAAGGAGGAAATGAGATGGTGCCCTTAGAGGAGGTGTGATGTGGCAAACGCTGCACAAACACCGCTGCGGCTGCTGTGGGCATGCATCTAGCTATCTGAGATGCTCGGGATTTGGGCACCCGTGTCCCGTCAGCACATATGACATCTCAGCGTCCAAGGATCAAATCTATGCAGTCTCATTGTCCTGTGCTCTACTCAGTGACAAGATTCACTTGTTAACCAGGGTCTCACAATGGAGGCTTATGAGACATGTTGCCCCAGTTCTCATCAAAAATCTCAAGACCTCTTTTGAGACTCAGCCACTGCCTAGGGACGCTAAGTCTCTGTGTCTCTCATGGAGTCCTGGTATCTTGCAGTTAATCATTCTTTTTTTTTTTTTTTTTTAAAGAGACAGAGTCTTACTCTTCTATCCCCCAGGGCTGGAGTGCAGTGGCACCATCTCGGCTCACTGAAAATTCTGCCTCCTGGGTTCAAGTGATTTTCCTGCCTCAGCCTCCCGAGTACCTGGGATTACAGGTGCCCACCACCACGTCCAGCTAATGTTTTGTATTTTTAGTAGAGACAGGGTTTCGCCATATTTGCCAGGCTGGTCTTGAACTCCTGACCTCAGGTGATCCACCCACCTCCGCCTCCCAAAGTGCTGGGATTACAGGCATGAGCCACCATAACTAGCCAATTCATTATTTTTTTTTTTTTGAGACAGTCTCACTCAGTCACCAGGCTGGTGTGCAGTGGTGTGATCATGTGCTCACTGAAGCCTTGACCGCCCGGGCTCAGATGATCCTCCCACCTTACCCTCCTGGGTAGCTGAGACTACAGGCATGCATGACCATGAGAGGCTAATTTTTTTGTAGAGATGAGGTTTTACCATGTTGCCCAGGCTGGACTCAAACTCCTGGCCTCAAGTGATCCGCCCGCCTCAGCCTCCCAAAGAGCTGGGATTACAGGTGCAAGCCACCATGCCTGGCCCACACCTGTAATCCCAGCCCCAGCATTTTCTTTTCTTTTCTTTTTTGAGACCCAGGTCTTGCTCTGTTACCCAGGCTGGAGTGCAGTAGCAGGAACATAGCTCACTGCAGCCTCACCCTCCTGGGCTCAAGCAATTCTCCCATCTCAGCGTCCCCAGTAGCTGAGACCACAGGCACGCACCACCAAGCCCAGCTAATTTTTGCAGTTTTTGTAGAGATGGTATCTCACTGTGTCTGACCCAGGCTGGTCTCAAACTCCTGGGCTCAAGCAACCCTCCTGCCTTGGCCTCCCAAAGAGCTAGGATTGCAGGTGTGAGCCACCGTGCCTGGCCTCATTCATTCAATAAGCATCTACTGAGCACTTTCGTGAGCCGGGCCCTTTGCTAGGAGCTGGGAACACAGCTGTGAACAGCAACAAAGCCCCTACCCTGAGAAGCTGACATGTCAGGAGACCCTGGCCGCTCCTTGCTCTTAACTCTAGGACCCGGGAATGCCCTGCGCCCCATCTGCCTTCTCCCTCCCTGTGTCCATTGTCTCTCCCTAGAACCAGAGGCTGCATGGCTACTCACACTGGACGTCCAGCTCAGCTCCCGGGCCCCTCTGCCCTGTACCAAGAATGTTTTCTGCCATGCAGGAATAAGTCCCGGTGTGCCAGGGGAGGGCCTTTGGGATGCAGAATGTCCCCTCTGTGCTTCCCTGCATTTCTTTTCCATTGTGGTACCACGTGTAATTTGTGGGAGGAGGGTTGGCCTGTGATGTGCAAAGAAATTTGACTTCATTTCCCTCCACAGCCGGTGACGAGAAGATCTGAACGCTGGAAGGTTCTGGGGCATCTGGAAGGGGGCAGAGGCAAGTGGGGAGGTGAGGAGAGAACCCCCTCAACCTGAGCACATGGCCCCAAGAGCCCCTGACACTCCCCTCTTCGGGTCGTCCCCTGCCAACTCCCTGCCTGGCCCGCCCCCAGGTCCGAGGGGCTCACACTGCACTTGCAGGACCACTGGGTCTGACACTCCTGTGCCCACGTCATTGAAGGCCTGACAGCAGTACGTCCCACTCTGGTGCTTGGTCACTTCCAGCAGCAGCAGCGTGAGTGTGTTCTGTTCCTCCAGCGGGGCCTCATCTTTGAGCCAGGATACAGTACTGTAGTCCGGGTTGCTGCTGCTGACCTCGCAGGTCATGGTCACAGACTCCCCCTCCCTCACCGTGGGTTCACTGGGAGTGACCTTGATCTTCAATTGTGGGGTGTCTGGAGGAGCAGAGGGGCAGTCGGGGAGGGGGCAGGGAATTCTCAGAGGGCAGACGGTGGGGAAAGTACTTTTATTGTGACAAAGCGGTGACCCAGGTGACGGTCACAGCCTGGTCATGGCCTCCTAACTTGGCTTTCAGCTTCCCCCTCCCACTTCCTCTGCCTGCTGGTCTCCACCAGCAGCACGCAGGCTTCCTCACACCATCCACCAGACCTCGCCAGTCCTGCGGGAAACGATGAGTGGGTTCCCCGCATTGCATAGAATCCCAAACCCCCCAAACCCGCACCGCAGCCCCTGGGATCCGGAGTCCTGCTCCATCTCCTGCCTCCTGTCCTGCTGTGTGGCCCTCAGCCTCTGAGATCCTCCCCCTCCCAGCTCCTGCCTCAGCCTTTGAACAGGCTCTTCTCTTCCCCTGAAATCCTCCTCTCGCAAATATTAGCTGGCCTCAGTCCCTCCCTCTGTTCCAATCAGCTTAAGCGCTCACCTTCTTAAAGAGATCTCTCTCCATCACTCCCCTCTCCCGGCCTTATTTTTTTCCTAATACATACATCTACCTACAATAGTGTTGTATATTTCTTTGTTAACATTGCTTTGTTCCATATTCTAATGTCTTGGCTCGTGCTCTGTATTTCTTTGTTAATCCATTTGTTATCCGTCTCTTTTCACTGCAGTGACGGCTCCGTGTGGGGCAAGAGCTTTGCTCACTGCTGCAACCTGCCCCCTGCCCCGTGCCCTCCCCCTAGCTGGCAGTCCTAATAAGGCCTGGAACCTAGTAGGTTTGTGATACATACCTATTGAATGAATGAGGCACAAAATAAAAAATCCCCCCGCTAGAGGGAAACAGAGACCTAACCAGATAATCCCCAAATCATGTTGATGCTTGAGGATGGACCGTTTTTTTTGTTTTTTGTTTTTTGTTTTTTGAGTATGGCTCTGTTGCCCAGGCTGGAGTGCAGTGGGTGGCGAGATCTTGGCTCACGTCAACCTCTGCCTCCTCTGGGTTCAAGTGATTCTCCTGCCTCAGCTTCCCGAGTAGCTGAGACTACAGGCGCACGCCACCACGCCTTGCTAATTTTTTGCATTTTTAGTAGAGATGGGTTTTCACCGTGTTAGCCAGGATGGTCTCGATCTCCTGACCTCGTGATCCACCTGCCTCTGCCTCCCAAAGCGCTGGGATTACAGGCCTGAGCCACCACGCCTGGCCAAGGATGGACCGTTTTATTCTGTTAGGCTAAATTGAATCGATTTCCCAAAACCCCAAGGCTGACAAGGTGGGTGGTGCCAGAGGGAGCTCAGTGTGACCGGGGCTCAAGGACACCACTGTCTGTGCAGGCTTCCCCGTGCCCTGGGTGCGTGCCTCCTGCGGGGCTGGGGAGAAGGTGACAAAGACCTTGCCCTTCCCATAGGAGCATCAGGGAGACTCACGCTTCACATTTAGCTGCACCATGTCTTTGGAGAGGACCTTCCCTTCCGCATTTTGGAGCTGGCAGGTCACGTTCTTCCCATGGTGACTCCACTGCGTCTGGAACTTGAGCTCGCTCCGGGTGAAGACAGACTGGATGGTCAAGGAGGTCGAGGTGACAGCAGCCTGTGTCATTGAATCCCCCTCCAGGAACCACTGCAATTGGATCTGATATCCATGACAGGAGAAATTCAGCAAGCAGGTCAGAGTGATTTCCTGGGATTCTTGAATTTCTGGAGGGAGCTGGATATGAGGTGGGAAAGGCCTTTCTGCAAAAGAACAGAGCCCATACTGGAGCCTGGGGGACTAAGGACGTGAGCGTACACCTGGCTTTAGATGTCCTGTCCCAGATCACCCCTCAGGAACCCCTTGCCACTTCATTCCACCTCTCTCCAATCCTGCTTTGTTTTGTTTTTTTTTCAGGAGTGGGGGATGGAGTCTCCCTCTGTCACCCAGGCTGGAGTGCAGTGGTGCAATCTCAGCTTGCTGCAAGCTCTGCCTCCCCAATTCAAGTGATCCCCCTGCCTCAGCCTCCCAAGTAGCTGGGATTACAGGTGCCCACCACCACGCCCAGCTAATTTTTTGTATTTTTAGTAGAGACCGGGTTCACCATGTTGGCCAGGCTGGTCTTGAACTCCTGACCTCAAGTGATCCTTCTGCCTTGGTCTCCCAAAGCCCTGGGATTACAGGTGTAAGCCACCACGCCAGGCCTCTTTTTTTCTTTAGAGACAGGGTCTTGCTCTGTCACCCAGGCTGGAGCGCAGTGCCTCAATCCTAGCTCACTGCAGCCTCGACCTCCTGGGCTCAAGCAATCCTCTCACCTCAGTCCCCTGAGTAACTGGGACTACAGGCATGTGCCACTACACCTAGCTAGTTTTTAAAATTTTTTGTAGAGACAGGGTCTTGCCATGTTACCCAGGCTGGTCTCAAACTCCTGGGCTCAAGTGATCCTCCGACCTCAGCCTCCCAAAGTGCTGGGGTTACAGGCTGGAACTACTGCACCCAACCCAGTCCTGCTTTTCTCCACTTTGAGTCACTTTTGCTCACCTGAAATCCTCTCTGAAAGGCCTTGACCACACTAAACCTCCTTGGGAACTGTAATCTATACTTCTTTCATTCTCATTGCAGGATGTGTGCTTTCTGAATGATGCAAGGTTGTACTCCCACCACCTCTAAGTGTATTTTACCAGTTTAGTTCATGTGCTTTTTGGCTTTGACAAACTTGTGTTGGTTTCCTGGCTTCATTCAGTATTGGAGCCATCCAAGCATGGTATTCCTTTAGTGGGGTGGGTCTGTGTGCAGCCAGCCTCAGATATCCCCCAGGCTGGACCACCCACTTCAGACAGCAGGGTCTGAAGCTGCATCACTCACCCCAAATTTAAGGCTGCTCAGAACTACCCATCCAGGAAACAGGATGTGGAACAGAGTAACCACACTCCTAGGGCAGAGACCCACACCTGTGTTTGATGGGTCAAATCTGCCCCTACATGTGCAGTGCTATAACTGAGCCTGCTGCCACCTCGCCATTGTCACCCGCCAGTGTCCCCTGCCTGAGCCCTGCAGGCAGCTCAGTTTGTGAGCTCTGTGCCAAGAGTCAGGTATTTCCTACCCCCAGCTCGCCCCTACCCAGAGCAGGGGACCCACTCCCCAAAGCCCTTACCAGAGACATTGAGGTGTATTTTTTCCATCCATTTAGCATCTTTCTTGGATTCCATCCTCAGCCCCAGCAGACCACTGTCATTGACGTATACTGGGTTGATTTTCAGTGTGCAGTTGTCATTGTTGCCCAGGAATTGCACCCTTTGCTCAGAAGGAAACTTTCCGTCCTCTTTGTTTTCATAGAGTCTGGTCCCCTTGAAGCTCTTGGTTTCTTCGTTATACTTATGATTGTGGAACAGGATGAACCTTTTCAGAGCATCATCGGAATCTGGGATTCTGTAGCGGCAGGGGACCCAGACGCAGGCCCCCTCCCAGGCGTAGAGGGCTTTAGGGTGCTGAAATTTCCAATCACTTGAGGCAGAGAAAGCCAAGTATTCTGGAACTCACCACAGTGATCAGAAAGCATTATTGAGGGGGCATGAGAGCCTTCTTTTAAAAATTATTCTTTATTTTTATATTTGTTTAATTTTTTATTCCTTTTAGAGATGGGAGGGTCTTGCTATGTTGCCCAGGCTGGTCTTGAACTCCTGACCTCAAGTAATCCTCCCGCCTCAGCCTCACAAAGTGCTGGGATCACAGGCATGAGCCACTGTACCCAGCCGAGACCTTTCAAAAGACTAAAGAATTCCCTCTGAAGATAGTGGGAGAGATACAGAGAGTCACAAAGACAGCAGGATGCAAAGAGAGAAGCGTATGTATATATGGGAAACGTATCTATTTGTATGTATATTTGTATGTACATTTATCTATACACATTGGCCACCCCTACCCTACCCTGTTGATGCCTCTCAGCCCAGGTCTTTCCTCCTCCTCCAGTGCCCACTGACATCCCAGAACCCCAGTACCAGCCCAGGCCACAGTCCTTACCCAGGAACAGGAGCCAGGGGCCGAGGAGATGCATGGTGTCGTGTCTGGGTAGAAGCCTGAGTAGGGGAGAGTTTGTCTTTGAGCCGTCTGGTGGCTTACTTCTTCCACATGGCTTTCTTGCTCACCCACTGAGCTCCGACCCTTCCCCTGGCTCTGGGAGGACTGGGTCTGATTGCATTGTGGGCATATGGCATTTGGGATCCTCACGGAGTTCTTTCTTTTTTTTGTTTTTTTGTTTTTGTTTTTTGTTTTTTTTTGAGACAGAGTCTCGCTCTGTCACCCAGGCTGGAGTGCAGTGGTGCAATCTGAGCTCACTGCAACCTCTGCTTCCCAGGCTCAAGTGTTTCTCTGGCCTCAGCCCCCCAAGTAGCCAGGTAAAGGCAGGTGCCACTACGCCCAACTAATTTTTGTATTTTTAGTAGAGATGGGGTTTCACCATGTTGGCCAGGCTGGTCTTGAACTCCTGACCTCGTGAACCACCCGCCTCAGCCTCCCAAAGTGCTGGGACTACAGGCGTGAGCCACTGCTCCCAACCCAGAGTTTTTTCTCCTTCAACCTGAGAGCTCCATGGGGGCAGTCTGTCTCTCTTTCCAGAACTCCTTCCTTTCATCCTTCATTCCTCCCTTGCTTCCTTTTTTTTCATCCATTCATTCATCCATCTCTAATTTTATAAGCTTCCTGCCCAGGTCTCAGGCATTGAGTGGCACCAGACCACTGAGTGCCTCGAATGTCAGGCCCTGAATAACATGGAGCTCTCCCTGGTGCTACTCATCAAGCATTATACTCAGGGACAGACATGGTCAAAATGTGGTTTGAAAGATCAGGTAAAAGAGAATTCTAAAACCAGTAACAAAGTGTAGGTTAGCCGGGCACAGTGGCTCATGCCTGTAATCCCAATACTTTGGGAGGCCGAGGTAGGCATATCACTTGTGGTCAGGACTTAAGAGCAGCCTGGCCAACATGGTGAATCACCATCTTTTTTTCTTTGTTTGAGACCAAGTTTCACTCTTGTTGCCCGGGCTGGAGTGCAATGGTGCGATCTCAGCTCGCCCCAACCTCCGCCTTCAGGGTTCAAGTGATTCTCCTGCCTCAGCCTCCCCAGTAGCTGGGATGACAGGCATGTGCCACCACGCCTGGCTAATTTTGTATTTTTAGTAGAGATGGGGTTTCTCCATGTTTGTCAGGCTGGTCTTGAACTCCCAAACCTCATGTGGTCCACCCGCTTCAGCCTCCCAAAGTGCTGGGATTACAGGTGTGAGCCACCGCACCCAACCCAAAACCCCATTTTACTAAAAATACAAAAAAAAAAAAAAATCAGCCAGGCATGGTGGCACACACCTGTAATCTCAGCTACCCAGGAGGCTGAGGCAGGAGAATCACTTGAACCCAGTGGAGGTTGCAGTGAGCCGAGATCATGTCACTGCATTCAAGCCTGGGAAACAGAGCAAGACCCTGTCTCAAAAACAGCAACAACAACAACAGCAAGAAACCTCAAAACACAAAAAAATGAAGTATGACACCAGAAGAGTATTTTGAGGGGTCTGGAAGGTCTCAGGAGAATGTGGTCCAAAGGTCCCCCTCAGATGCCCCACAAGCCAGGTAGGAAACATAAATCAACCAGGTGGTGACAAAAGTTGTGCCACCTCTAAAGGTGGTGGCTGTCTCAGTTCCAGCCGGTTATTGCCAGACAGAACCGGACTGAGCTCACACTGTCTGATCTTCCACTGTTTTAAGAGAAGAAGCAAAGCTTCTATGTGGAATGTCCTACTTCAAAAGAAAAATAGACCAGGAGTGGTGGCCAAGGTGGGAGGATTACATGAGGTCAGGAGTTTGAGACCAGCCTGGGCAACATAGCAAGATCTTGTGTCTACAAAAAAAATTTAAAAATTAGCCAGGCGTGGTGGCACACACCTGCAGTCTCAACTAATGAAGAGGCTGAGGTGGGAGGATCATTTGAGCCCAGGAGGTCAAGCCTGTGGTGATCTCTCCACTGTACTCCAGCCTGGGCAACAGAGCGAGACCCCATCTCAGAAAAAATAAAAAATAAATAAACTAAAAATATACAGAGCTGGTCCAACAAAACCTGTCTGTGGGTTAGGTTTTGCAACTGCTGCCCATCTCTCTCTCTTCCTCTATGCAATGAATGTGTCCTCTACCATCCCTGGCCTCTGCACAGAGTTATATTTACATAGAGTTAAATTTAAGTCCCAATTTACATGATCGTGGCCCTCTGTGCTGGCCCCCGGGGACCCTGAAGGATGTGACAGCAGAGTGTATCTCCGGTCTCAGCACCGACCCAAGCCCCTCCCACTCACCCGCCAACGTTTCTCAGGCATCAGTGTTCCCCTTTCTGTCTGTTTATCTCCTCAGGCCACATGGCTCATGCCAAGGGCTGCTGGATGTCCGGTCATGGGTGTGGGGAATGCTAAGCTGCTTGCCGACAGCAGGAAGGGGATCTGACCTGGCCTGAGCATGAATTCGGGGTGCAGGGTCTGAAGCTGAGGCCAATTCCCCAGGCAGAGCTGACATCAGCCCTGCAGGTGCTCATAATGTCACATGCAAAAAATGTCTTCAAGGTCACATCCACTTGAGAAAAGCAGGATTAAAGAGTTAAGTAAGATTTTTTTTTTTTGAGAGTCTCATTCTGTTACCCAGGCTGGCGCGATCTCAGCTCACTGCAATCTCTGCTAGGTTCAAGTGATTCTCCTGCCTCAGCCTCCTGAGTAGCTGGGACTACAGGCATGTGCCACTACTCCCATCTGATTTTTTGTCTGTTTGTTTGTTTTACTAGAGATGGGATTTCACCATGTTGACCAGGCTGGTTTCAAACTCCTGACCTCAGGTGATTCGCCCAACTAGGCCTCCCAAAGTGTTGGGATTACAGGCGTGAGCCGCCACGCCTGGCTTAAGTTAGACTCCTTACTGCAGGACTTTAAAAATCTTTAGTAAACTCTATCTACACCATTAATCTCTAGACATGGGGATTAGAGTATAGTATAATAGACTGTACATACTTCTTTAGCCATGGGGTCTATTTTACATGCTGCATAAAAAACTTTGCAAGGTTGCAGGGCCAGTGCTCTTTGAAACCCCCTTAAGGTTCCCTAAGGGGTAACAAGGGCTGTGGCAAGGACTAGACTCCATTCCATGCAGCTGAGACTTGCCTCCAGGAGCTGGGCCATTGCGCCTGCTCTGCCAGCACCCTCTAGCCACACCCTCCTCTGGGCTGGGCTGGAGTATCCCAGCATGAGTGGGAGATGGGAGCCTCCAGAGCAGGACTGTGTGCTGCCTCAAGGAGCTCCAGGAGTCTCTGGAGCACAGGAGTAGGGCCCCAGGCCCAGGAATTGGAAGGCTGAGTATTGAGAGCAAATTCTGACGTGTGTGTGATATATCATATTGTTTGCTGAGGGCGGCGGCAGGGAAAACCTAGTCAGCCCCCTAAAGCGTAAAACGGCTCAAAGCGTTATAAAACAGTAACCAATATGAATATGTCCCACGCCAGATGAATTAGTTCTTTGAACACAGGATATGTGACTCGTTCCTCTGTTCCCTCGTAAAGAGTGCTTTCTAGTTTATCTTTAACCTGTAGTGAACATACGCTAGCTGCCTGGTTAGTTTATCTTTAACCTATGAAGGAACACAGAGCATCTGCTTGTTAAACTTGTCACTGGAAGTAAAGAATAAATATGTGGGTCAGAGACTGCTCTGGGCTCCCAGCTGGGAATGCTGTGAGTCCCCTGATGTCTCACCTTTGCTTTCTATCTCTGTGTGTCTGTTTCTTAATTCCTGCAGTGCCGCCTGGGTGGGGGTCTCCACAGCCAAGCTGGTCTCGGCAGCTGAGGGTGGGGTGGAGGTTAGGGAGAGCAGTCATTATGCACAGAAGCTCAGGACAGGGCCATGCTGTCCAGACCTTCTCAGCCCGGCCTTGTTGAGGGACTTGCAGAATCTTGGGGCCGGCCTCCCTGGCTCCATTCTTCCCTCCTGGGCATCCAATAACTTACCCTACTCTCGGAAAACTCACCAGGCCTGACAAGATGGATACTCAGGACAGGGGTCTGTCTACAACCTGTTGTAACAGAGGTAAGAGAGAGCCAGGGAGGTCCCCGCTGTGTTCCCAGCTCTGGAAGGTATGCCTGGCCCATCTGCTGTTCCATAATAACTTGCTTGTCAAGTGCAAAATAAAAGCAAAATGGTTTTTACCTGTTTCCGCGTGTCTTCCCTCTTCAGGGACCCTGGCAGCATCTGAGAGTGAAAGGAGAAGTACGGTAAAGTCTCTGGTCAGAGAGGTTTACCTTCCATGGCCACACCCCCGGCTTCTCTGTGGCTCTGAGGGCGGCCAAGCAGCATCGTGACCCGGGGAGTGGGGAAAAGGGATGATGGAGGGGACGCGGGCTTGGAGTCAGATCGGAAGACTAGAATACCCACGGGTGCTTATTCCTTTCCGTGCATGGGTTTGCAATATGAGATCAGAACGGGCTCCTCCACAACTCTCCCTTTACTCAGCTCTCAGGAAATGTGAATGACTCAAGCCAAGCAGGACACCAGCCCGCTGAAAAAGGCACAGGCCCACCTGAAATTATTTGTAGTTTAGTGACACCATCCAGTTATTACCACTTCCACTACTCTTCATCATAGGCATAAATGATAGGGAATCTGACCACCTGCACTGAAGCTTCAGCAGCCCCCAAGGGCTGAGGGAGGAGCACACAGAAGGAAGGAAAGAAGCACAGAGAAGGAAAAGGATATCTTGGCCAGGTGCGGTGGCTCACGCCTGTAATCCCAGCACTTTGGGATGCCGAGGTGGGTGGATCACATGAGGTCAGGAGTTCTAGACTGGCCTGGCCAACATGATGAAACCCCATCTCTACTAAAAATACAAAAAAATCAGCTGGGCATAGTGGTCACCTGTAATCCCAGCTGCTCAGGAGGCTGAGGTGGGAGAATCACTTGAGCTTGGGAGGTGGAGGCTGCAGTGAGCAGAGATCACACTACTGCACGCCAGCCTGGTGACAGAGCAAGACTCTGTCTCAAAAAAAAATAATAAGAAAGAAAGAGAGAGAGAGAGAGAAGGAAAGAAAGAAAGAAAGAAAGAAAGAAAGAAAGAAAGAAAGAAAGAAAGAAAGAAAAAGAAAGAAAGAAAGAAAGAAAGAGAAATAAAAGAAAGAAAAAGAAAGAAAGAGAAAGAAAAGAAAGAAAAAGAAAGAAAGAAAGAAAGAAAAAGAAAGAAAGAGAAAGAAAGAAATCTTGTAGGGCTGGGCACAGTGGCTCATGCCTGTAATACCAGCAGTTTGGGTGGCCGAGGCGGACAGATCGCCTGAGCTCAGGAGTTCAAGACCAGCTTGGGCAACATGGTGAAACCCCATCTCTACTAAAAAAAAATCCAAAAATTATTTAAAACCATCTTTGAGACTTGTAAAAAAAAAAATCCAAAAATTAGCTGGGTGTAGTGGCCCACACCTGTGGTCCTAGCTACTCAGGAAGCTGAGACAAGAGAATCACTGAAGCCCGGGAGGCGAAGGTCGCAGTGAGCCGAGATCGTGCCGTTGCACTCCAGCCTCCAGACCCTGTCTCAGAAAAGCAAGATAGATATCTTGTAGGAAACGTTACTGAATGGAAAGTCTTGAGGCTGAAACCTCACCACTTTCATAACCTTGTAGCCAGTGAGTGTCTCCGGAGCAGACAGTAGAAGCCAGGCGCGTACTATAGATGATGAGGGATGAGCTGAGTTTTTCACTCCAGCACCACTGCCCTCTATGGGCAGCTGGCCATAGGGAGGGAGACAGAGAGAGGGAAGAACACCTTCTTCCAAAAGCAGCAATGGGGGTGGGTGTGGTGGCTCACGCCTGTAATACGCTTTGGGAGAGCGAGGCAGGAGGATCACTTAAAGCCAGGAGTTAAGACCAACCTGGACAACATAGCAAGACTCTGCGCGGCTACCAAATACAAACAATGAATGAAAGGTAGCTGAGCATGGTGGTGCGTGCCTGTGGTCCCAGCTGCTTGGGAGGCTGAGGCAGGAGGATCGTCTGAGCCTGGGAGTTCAAGGCTGCAGTAAGCCATGATGGTGCCACTGCACTCCTGCCTGGGCAACAAAGTAAGACCTTGTCTGAATGAATGAATGAATGAATGAAATGTACAAAAAGCAGTGATGTTTTGGAAAGATGGAATAGATGTATTTATTTATTCTGCCAAGTATAACTGAAAACCTTGAACATTACAAGACAAGCCTAAGAAGACTGAAAGGTAGAGAGAAGCAGCCTGGTTAGGGACCTTGGGACTTAGGGAGTGGTGGTGAATTCCCTGGGATTTCTCTTTGCCTCATGTATCTCAGACCGGATATTGGAGAAGCCAACAACTGAAAAATGCCAAGGAGAGCCTCATTCTAGATGAGAGTGAGCACTGCTGATCATGATGTCCAAAAACAGTTAATGTGGCTAAACTGAGGCAGGTTATGCTTCCACCACCGCACGCATATTGCAGCGGTGACAATGAGATCTGTAACATTTTGCAAAAAAAAGAAAAAACTATGCCAAGGGGAACAAACAAACAAACAAGTCCCAACAAGAAAAGTTCTGGCAAAACTGCACTTTTCTGGCTAAAGAACCAGGAAAGGGGCATCCTAAAAAGACAGAGCTCTTTTAGTCAATACCTGCTCTGCTCCAGCCAAGTTCCCTCCTCACCCCTGTCAGCAAAGGCTGGGTGAGAAACTTAGATTTTCACCCTCGCCGGGCTGTAACAAAGAACCCTAGGCCACTCCCATACTCAGTTGGAGTGATGCCAGAGTTGGAGCTGGGATCTTCATTCCTACTGGGATTACCATCCCCCCGGGATTACCATCCCCCGATGTGGTGTTGGTGGGGACTATGTGGGCAGCCTGGACATCCACTGCTCCAATGCAGAAATGAGGTATTCCCCTCGCCCCCATTGGAGTAGTGTCAGAGGGGGCCTGGTGGGGAGTGGGGACTTTTACTACCACTCAGTGGTAACAAGCACCCCCCTCCCTCCCCACCACACACAGTGTCAGTGAAAGTCACATAGGGAGCAGTAATGAAGCATCCTTCCCTCTCCCAGCCAGGCGTGGTGTTGCGCACCTGTAGTCCCAGCTGCTCAGGAGGCAGAGGCAGGAGAATCGCTTGAACCTGGGAGGCGGAGGTTGCAGTGAGCTGAGATCATGCCACTGCACTCCAGCCTGGGTGACAGAGCCAGACTCTGTCTCCATTTAAAAAAAAAAAATTTAAAAAAATAAATAAAACCTCCAGAAGATAACATAGGAGAAAATCTCTGGGGCTGAAGACTTGATGAAGTGGTCTTAGACATGACAGCAAAAGCATGACCCCTAAAAAAAAAGCAATCCAACTTCATTGAAATTATTATTATTTTTTTTTCTGTAAAAGACCTAGTTAAGAGAATGAAAAGGCAAATTACAGACTAGGAGAAAATATTTGCAAACCACATATCTGACAAAGGACTCATATCTAGAACAAATATGTAAAGAACTCTCAAATACAACATAGAAATGCCACATAAAAAATCAAATAATCCAATTAGAGGATTGACAAAAGACATAAAGAGAAACTTCACCCGAGGGGATATAATGGACAGATAATAATCATCTAAAAAGATATTCAACATCACTAGCCTTTAGAGAAATGCAAGCAGGTTAAGACTGCGGTGAGATATCACTACTACACACCTATTAGAGCGGCTAAAATGAAAGATAGTATCAAATACTGGAGAGTATGTGCAGAAAGCCGGGTGTGGTGGCGCGTGCCTGTAGTCCCAGCTACTCGGGAGGCTGAGGTGGGAGGATTGCTTGAGCCCAGGAGCTCTGGGCTATAGTGTGCTATCTTAGATGGGTGTCCGCACTAAGTTCCGCATCAATATGGTGACCTTCTGGGAGCAGGGGACCACCAGGTTGCCTAAGGAGGGGTGAACCAGCCCAGGTTGGAAAAGGAGCAGGTCAAAACTCCCGTCCTGATCAGTAGTGGGATCGTGCGTGTGAATAGCCACTACACTCCAGCCTGGGCAACATAGCGAGACCCCGTCTCTAAAAAAAATAAAATAAAATAAATAAATAAAATAAAATAAAAATTTTTAAAAAGGAAGGGTGTACAGAAACTAAATCATTTGTATATGGCTAGTGTGAATATAAAATTGTCCAGCTGCTCTAGAAAAAAGTCTCAAAACAGTTCCTCCAAAGATTAAGCGTAGAATTATCGTATACCCCTGCATCTCCTCTCCTATATATAAAACTAAGAGAAGCGAAAACATGTTCACCCAGAAACTTGAAAACAAGTGTTCATAGCAGCATTATTCATGAAAGCCAAAAGTAGAAATAACTCACATTTCCATGAAGAGATGAATGGATAAATAAAATATAGGAGATGCAAAGAATGAAATATTATTTGATAAAAGCCAGGCGCGGTGGCTCATGCCTGTAATCCCAGCACTTTGGGAGGCTGAGGCTGGCGAATCACAAGGTCAGGAGTTCGAGACCATCCTGGCCAAAATGATAAAACCCCGTCTCTACTAAAAATACAAAAAATTAGCTGGGCATGGTGGTGCACACCTATAATCTCAGCTAATCTGGAGGCTGAAGCAGGAGAATTGCTTGAACCTGGGAGTCAGAGATTGCAGTAAGCCAAGATCATGCCACTGCACTCCAGCCTGGTGACAGAAGGAGACTTTGTATTAAAAAAAAAAAAAAAAGAAATATTATTTGATAATAAAAAGGAATGAGGTACTGATAGGTGCTATAACATGGATGAACTTTTTATTTATTTATTTTTTGAGATAGAGTTTCACTCTTGTTGCCCAGGCTGGAGTGCAGTGGCATGATCTTGGCTCACTGCAACCTCCACCTCCTAGGTTCAAGCAATTCTCCTGCCTCAACCTCCTGAGTAACTGGGATTACAGGTGCACACCACCACATTCAGCTAATTTTTCATATTGTTAGTAGAGATAGGGTTTTACCATGTTGGCCAGGCTGGTCCTGAACTCCTGACCTCAGGGGATCCACCCATCTTGGCCTCCCAAAGTGCCGGGATTATAGGTGTGAGCCACCGCACCCAGCAACGGATGAACTTTGAAAACATTAAGTGAAAGAAGCCAGTCACAAAATGTTACATATTATATGATTCCATTCATATGAAATATTCAGAAAAGGCAAATCTGTATAGACAGAAGTAGATTTAGTGGTTGCGTAGGGCTGGGGTGAGTGGGGAATGTGAGAGGAAATGAAGAGTGACTGCTCATGGGCATGAGATTATTTTGGGGGTGATGAAATGTTCTAAAACTGGTTGTGGTGATGGTTTTAAAACTCAGTGAATAGACTCAAGACCATTCAATTGGACATTTTACATGGGTGTGTTTTATGGCATGTGATGAATTATATCTCAGCAAAGCTGTTATATATGTAGTATATATGTAATATATGACAGCTTTACATTATATAGTATGTGCGTATATACGTGTGTGGTATATATATATCGTGTATATATAGTAAAAGCCAGGCTGGGCGCGATGGCTCACACCTGTAATCCAGCATTTTGGGAGGCTGAGGCAAGCAGATCACGTGAGGTCAGGAGTTCAAGACCAGCCTGGCCAACGTGGCAAAACCCTATCTCTACTCAAAATACAAAAATTAGCAGGTTATGGTGGTGTGTGCCTATAATCCCAGCTACTCAGGAAGCTGAGGCAGGAGAGTCACCTGAGCCCCGGGGTGGGGCGGAGGTTGCAGTGAGCCTCGATCCAGCTACGCTCCAGCCGGGGCAACAGATGGCGATTCTGTCTCTAAATAAATAAAAACTAGTCCAATTAGAAAATCGGCAAAAGATATGAAGACACATGTTCCTGAAGAAGGTATACAGAAGGCAAATAAGCACGTGAAAAGATGTCCCACATCACCAGCCACTAGTGAAATGCAAATTGAAACCCATGACAAGATATCACTTTAGAACAGCTAAAATTAAAAAACCAATAATGATAACGTCAAACGTTGGTGAGGATGCCGTGAACTTGAATCATTCACATGGGATGGTCCGGCTACCCTGGAAAAGAGTTTGTCAGTTTCCTGAAAAACTAAACAAAATATACCTACTAGATGACCCAGCAACTGCACTCCTGGGCATTTTATCCTCAAGAAATGAAAACAAAAACCTGCCACACAAAAACTTGCACACAATTATTCATAGCAGCTTTATTTGTAATAGCCAAAAACTAGAAACAGGTCGGGCGCGGTGGCTCACACCTGTAATCCCAGCACTTTGGGAGGCCAAGGCAGGCGATCACCTGAGGTCAGGAGTTCAAGACCAGCCTGGTCAAGATGGTGAAACCCCATCTCTACTAAAAATACAAAATTACCTGGGCGTGGTGGCGCATGCCTGTAATCCCAGCTGCTCGGGAGGCTTGAGGCAGGAGAACTGCTTGAACTTGGGAGGCGGAGGTTACATTGAGCCGAGATGGCGCCATGGTATTCTAGCCTGGGCAACAGGAGCAAGACTCTGTCTCAAAAAGAAACAAAACAAAACAAAAAAAACAAAATCAAAACTGGAAACATCCAATGCTTCCTTCGATAGGTGAGTGGTTTAACAGATTATGATACATCCATGCCATGGAGTACTATGCAGCAATAAAAAGGAGTGAGGTGTGAATAGGATACAGGCAACAACTTGGATAATTCTGAAGAGTGGTACAGAAAGTGAAAAAAATTAGTCTCCAAGGATCACATGTGTCGTAACATTCTTTTTGTTTTTTGAGATGGAGTTTCGCCCTGTTGCTCAGGCTGCAGTGCAGTTGCAGGATCTCAACTCACTGCAACCTCTGCCTCCCAGGTTCAAATGATTCTCCTGCTTCAGCTTCTGAATAGCTGGGATTACAGGCACCTGCCACCACCAGGCCTGGCTAATTTTTGTATTTTAGTAGAGACAGGGTTTCACCATGTTGGCCAGGCTGGTCTCGAACTCCTGACCTCAAATGATCCACCCACTCTCTGGGATTACAGGTGTGAGCCACCGCGCCTGGTCGTAACATTTTTGAAATAACAAAATGATAGAGGTGGAGAAGATGAAAAGTTGCCAGGGGTTAGGATGGTGGAGAAAGTACGCCACTCTGAAGGGTGTAGCATGAGGGAGGTCTTTGTAGTAACAGAATGATTCTGTATCTGGATTGCAGTTGTGGTTATATTCATCCAGATGTGATAAAATGGCATAGAACTGTACACACACATTATACCAATGTCAAATTCCTGGTTTTGATATTGTCCTGAATGATTTAAAAAGTAACCATCAGGGCACTCTGGGTGAAGAGCACACCAGACTTCTCTGTTCTATCTTTGCAACTTTTTGTGAATCTATACTTACTTCAAAATTTAAAAAAAAATTTTTTTTTTTTGCAGCCTCGAACTGGAGCTCAAGCAATCCTCAGCCACCCGAGTAACTAGAACTACAGGTGCCACCCAGCTAATATATTTTTTATTTTTTGTTGAGTTGGGGATTCTCTACATTGCCCATTCTGGTCTCAAACTCCTGGCCTCAAGCGATCTGCTGTGTCAGGCTTCCAAGATGCTAGAATTACAGGTGCAAGTCACTGCACCTGGCCATAATTTTTTTTTTTAATCCCAGCAATCTCAATGTGGGGACTCCAGGCCAGGTGACCAGGCCCCAAAGGTATCAGGCAGAGGACCCTTTGGGACTTGAATCCCTGCTCCTCACGTAGGAGGAGAAGCTGAGGTTTCTGCAGGCCACAGCGCCAGTCGTGGCTCATAGTCTTGTAACAGGAGGAGATTGGACCACGGGCTTGTGGATGTGTCTTGATTTCAGAGGCCAAGGGCTGCATGGAGAAGGCAAGGGAGGAGGAGCAGGACCCCTGGGAACGCAGCCTCTGCGCTTTCCCTTTTCCTTCCCCCTTTCTTCCAGACAGGTCATTGGTCTCCTTTTTTGGCGACTTGACTGTCAGCCACTTGCCAGGGAAGCAGTGAAACCAGGGAACTAACAGAGTCCCTGTGAGCCCTGGGTGGCGACGCCTGGCCTGGCTGTGTCCCCCTCGCCCCTGACCTCTGCCCAGGACAGTAATAAGACGAGAACAACGATAGTGGCTTCCTCACAGGGCTAGCGACAGCATACATGCAACACACTCAGCAGCCCGCACATCCCACGACAAGCATGCAGTAAAGCAACCTGGGTTCCAGTCCCAGTCCTGCCATGCATCCGCTGTGACGTTGCCTCAGTTTCCCCTCCCAGGGTGGCAATAAGATTGCTGCTACAACTTCAGGGCTGTGTTGTGACAGGTCCCCAGCCCCTATAGCACTTTGCACAGTGGCTACTATGGAACGGCCTCTCCGTCAAAGTGAGCTGTCATTATTCCAGACATTGTCACGTGCCCTGCTGACCCAGCACTCCCTGGAGACATTCATTCACACAACTCTGGGTACTCAGCCCCAGCCTGAGCTTCACAGTGAGGCCCTTTGGGACTAAAGTGTCGTTTCCTCCCCGCTCCCCAGGCAGACCAAGCTCTAGGGTGGGAAGGGGCGTTCAGCTCAGCTGCTCCCAGACTTCTCTGTTCTATCTTTGCAACTTCCTGTGATAATCATTTCAAAATTAAAAGAAATTGTTTTTTTAATTTGTGAGGTGAGGTTGTCACCTCCTGTTTAAGGAGTAGCCTGGAGTTGAGAGCAAGAAGAGTGGAGAACAAAAGAGGCTTGGCTATTTCCTTCTCCTTTTTTCCTTTTTCTTCTCTTATTGATTTATTTATTTATTTGAAATGGAGTCTGGCTCTGCTGCCCAGGCTGGAGTGTAATGGTGCAATCTCAGCTCACTGCAACCTCCGCCTCCTGAGTTCAAGTGATTGTCCTGCCTCAGCCTTCCAAGTAGCTGGGACTACAGGTGTGCGCCACCACACCTGGCTAATTTTTGTATTTTTAGTAGAGACGGGGTTTCGCTATGTTGGCCAAGCTGGTCTCGAGCTCCTGACCTCAGGTGATCTGCCCGCCTTGGCCTCCCAAAGTGCTGGGATTACAGACATGAGACACCGCACTCAGCCTTTTATTTTTCCTTTTTTAGCGACTGAGTCTTACTCTGTTTCCCAGGCTGGAGTACAATCACAGCTCACCACAGACTCCAACTCCTGGGCTCAAGCTATCCTTATGCCTCAGCCTCTCGAGTAGCTGGGACTACAGGCATGCACCACTGTGTGAAGTAGAAAAGTTCCTCTTTAAAGTTTTCTTTCGTGTTAAAGAATAAATCATAAGTGTGCTAATAACTCTTTGTTAAGCCCTATCCTATGTAGCTGATAGATATGCCATGCTTACAGGCACGTAGTACGTTCTATGTCCTTGTACTTTAACTAAGGTATCTGTGCTGAACGTGCTCACAGGCATGTCCCAGCTCGCCATTGCTTTTACCTGTTTAGAAAAGCTGTAAGTTATTAGCCAATCGGGTTTTAGTTTAAATTGTGAGGTCCGGCTCCAGCAAACGGAGATCAGACACAGCAGTAAGGACAACCCCAAATGCGTAAGGGATAAACATGTCTGCTTTTCCTTTGTTCGTTACACTCTCGTGGCAAGATGGCTAGCGAGGGTACCCTTCCTGCCATACAGGAAGTAAAAAAGAAAAAATTGCTTTGCTAAGAGATCCTTTGTCTCAGTGCTGATTTTTCTTTGTGGCACCCAGCATCTGTTTCCAACAGCCACTGTGCCCGGCTTATTTTTAAACATTTTTTTCCTACATGCAATGTCTTGCTCTGTTGCCTGGTTTTGAACTCCTAGAAAGCACTTCTCAGCAGTGCAGTGTATCTCCACCCCTGGCCTGTCGCAAGAGCTGGGCTCTGCATCCTCAGCCACCGGGGGAGGAGGCTCTGAAGTGGCCAGTGCTGGGCGGAAGCTCTTTCATCAAGTAGGATAATGGAGCCGCCTGCCCCAGGCACCGTCCCAGGGACAGGGTGGGAGGCGGGCCAGGGACAGATGGGTCATCTCCATCAGGAGTGACTCAGGAGGTTGGCAGACCAGGAGGGACAAAGAGGCCCGTGTCATGACCGTGGCCTGGTGCCTGGGTGTCCTCCCTCCCACACATGGTGGCCCAGACCTCCTGGCATGTGAGGCCATGAGACCTTCTCACCTCCCTTCCTGCCCTGGCAGACCTCATCTCAGCATCTGCCCCCATCTCTCTGAGTCAGCAGCAGGTGGTTCACACCTGTAATCCCAGCACTTTGGGAGGCCGAGGCTGGCAGATCACTTGAGGTCAGGAGTTCGAGACCAGCCTGGCCAACATGGTGAAATCCTGTCTCTATTAAAATACAAAAATTAGCTGGGCTTGGTGGTGCACATCCATACTCCCAGCTACTTGTGAGGCTGAGGCAGGAGAATCGCTTGAACCCTGGAGGTCGAGGTTGCAGTGAGCTGAGATTGCGCCACTAGATGCTAGCCTGGGCGACAGAGCGAGACCCCATCTCAAAAAAGAAAAAAAAAATACTAGGATTAAACTGTGTCATGGGCTCTGACTTTTCCTTGGCTTGGCCTCCCCGGGTCTGAACTTGGCCAGAGTAGATCACTCTTGCTTTCTCCACCGAACCTGCCCCTCCCGCTTTCTTTGACCTCTTAACGAAGTGGCTGGAGTCACATTTGACTCCTCAGACGAGTCCTGTCAGTTCCTCCTCCAAAATGGGTCCTGACCCCACCCCTCTCCCCATCTCCACTTCCTCTCTTGGACAATGGCCAGGGCCTCCCAAGCCCAGTCCGTGTCTCCACTGACGGCCTGTGCTCACTGTCCACACAGCTGCCAGCTGGCCTCTGAAGCCTCAAGCCCCCCATCACACCCCTCCGAGCTCACTCCGTCAGCGATTTCTCAATGCGCTCTTTGAAAGTCCAAATCCCAGCCAGGAAAGGTGGTTCATGCCTGTAATCCCAGCACTTTGGCAGGCCAAGGCTGGCAGATCACTTGAGCTCAGGAGTTCGAGACCAGCCTGGCCAACATGGTGAATTCCTGTCTCTACTAAAATACAAAAATTAGCTGGGCGTGGTGGTGGCAGGCGCCTGTAATCCTAGCTACTCGGGAGGTGGAGGCAGGATAATCGCTTGAACCCAGGAGGCGGAGGTTGTGGTGAGCTGAGATCGTGCCACTGGATTCTAGCCTGAGTGACAGAGCAAGTCTCCGTCTCAAAAAATAATAAAAAATAAAATACTAGGATTAAATTCCATTGCTGGGCAGGGTGGCTCACACCTGTAATCCCAGCACTTTGGGAGGCGGAGGCGGGTGGATCACCTCAGGTCAGGAGTTCAAGACCAGCCTGGCCAACATGGAGAAACCCCATCTCTACTAAAAATACAAAAATTAGCCAGGGTGGTGGTGCGTGCTTGAACTGCTTGAACCTAGTAGGCAGAGGCAGAACCCAGGAGGCAGAGGCTGCAGTGAGCTGAGACTGTGCAGCTGCACTCCAGCCTGGGCCACAGAGCAAGACCCAAAACAAACAAACAAACAAAAACGCCCAGTCCTGCCTGTGGCCTACAAGGCCCTCTGTACTGGAGCTTCCCTGGGCAACTACTCTGGCTCCATTACTCCACTCAAACATGCTTCTTTCCTTCTTCTTCCATAAACATAATAAGTACATTTTCTCCAGGGGCCTTTGCACTTGATTTTGGTCTCCCTGGATCCACATTCCCCAGGAACCCACAGAGCTCCCTCCCTTACTTCCTTCTGTTCACAGCTCAAGTGACTTCTCTTTCTGAAATGGCAGCCTGACCCAGCACTGCCTGACCTTGCATTCGCTGTGGTTCCTTCACTATCTGATCTGCGGTCACGTGTTTGCTTGCCTTTCTGATCGTTGTCTATCTCTTCGGCAGAACGCCAGCTCTGGGAGGCCAGAGGGTGATTCTTTTTGGTCACTGCTGTGTCTCTGGGGCCCAGCATAGGCCTGGCACACAGAGGTGCTCAGTGAGTACGCGTTGAATTCTGGTGGGTCCAGGAGCTGGGTGGGGAAAGTCTGAGTGAACCTCAATTCAGGTCCTACTTGTCTTAAGACAGGGTCTCACTCTGTCGCCCAGGATGGAGTGCCACGGTGCAATCTCGGCTCACTGCAAACTCCGCCTCCTAGGCTCACACAATCCTGCCACCTCAGCCTCCCGAGCAGACGGGACTACAGGCACATGCCATCATGTCTGCCTAATTTTTGTATTTTTTGCAGAGACTGGGTCTCGCTGTGTTGCTGAGGCTGATCTCGAACTCATGGGCTGAAGCCATCCGCCAGCCTCAGCCTCCCAAAGTGCTGGGATTACAGGCTGCTCGCCATGGTTGAGTGCCAGTCCCTCCTAAGGATGGTCTTTGTGTCAGATTCCCTCATCATTTCCCAGACTTTAGAGGTTTGTCGACCACCTTCAGGACTTCTGTCCTATCAGTCACATGCAACACGTTTATTTAATACATTTTTAAAATCAATTCAGTTGATCGATTTTTTTATTTGTTTATTTATTCTGACTTAGCCTCATCTGAAGCCAGTTTGGCATTCTGGCTTCCTGCTGCTCTGGTGCATACTAAATGAAGCATATACAGTAGCGTCAGAGTAGCTCCACACGCCTGGGTGTCCAGGCTGCACTTTGGGCAGCGCGGGGTTACTCCCCCATCCCTGGTTATTGACAATGTTCTGCGCCTCTGGGCGAAGTCCTCCCAGGTCAGACCTGCTGGAGCCAGGGTCTGTCCTCAGGGGACAGGTGTGTTGGGGCAGGGCGGGTGACCTGGAAGAGGCTTCCTGCCTAACTGCTGAGAGGCCCCTGAGTATCTCCAGCCCCATCTCCTGCCTCTCCGGCTTTGCTTCAGCTCCTGGAATTTTGCTAAACATGGTCCCCCTTGGGGCCTTCACACAAATGTGAGTTTCCTTCCATAGGGAATCCCCCCTGTGCCCCCAAGACCCTAAGTCACACTTAGATTCTATGCTGTCAAACAGCGGTCCCCAACCTTTTTGGCACCAGGGACCAGTTTCATGGAAGACAATTTTTCCATGGACCTGGGAGCAGGGAGGGAGTTGGGGATAATTCAATCACATTACATGTATTGTGCACTTTATTTCTATTATTATTACATTGTGATATATAATGAAATCAGTATACAACTCACCATTGTGTAGAATCAGTGGGAGCCCTGAGCTTGTTTCCCTGCAACTAGACGGTCCCATCCGGGGTTGATGGGAGACAGTGACCGATCATCAGGCATGATCAGTGAGCGCACAATCTAGATCGCTCGCGTCCACAGCTCACGATAGGCACCGTGCCGCTATGAGGATGGAATGCCACTGCTGAGCTGACAGGAGGCAGAGCTCAGGCAGTCATGCTTGCTCACTGGCGCTCCCCTGCTGCGCGGCCCACTCCCTAACAGGCTACAGACCAGGATCAGTCCACGGGCCTGTGCTGGGGACCCCTGCTGTAAAAACCCTGAGCTTCTCCTTGGGAGCAGGTGTCACAGTTGCAATTTGATATTGTGCCTGAGATTCTTTCATGTCCTTCCTCCTGTAAGACTGTGAGCCCCATGAGGAAAGGGCATGCACCCCCTGGCTTGGACAGGCCCCACGGAGGCCTCCCTTCCCACTGTCCACAGCCTGGCCCCCGCACATCTCCTTTCCTCCTGCATATGGACTTCCTGTTCCAGCCAAGCAGCCCCATGTCGCCTCCCTTCCTGACCTGGTTTGTTTATTCCTGCCTCCAGGCCTTTATTTTGGTCTCTGTGCTGTGTCTTTTGCCTTCTTCAAAACACAGGGAGAGGCCAGGTACGGTGGCTCACACCTGTAATCCCAGCACTTTTGGTCGAGGCAGGTGGATCACTTGAGGTCAGGAGTTCCAGACCAGCCTGGCCAACATGGTGAAACCCCGCCTACTAAAAATACAAAAATTAGCTAGGCATGGTGGCACGTGCCTGTAGTCCCAGCTACTCAGGAGGCTGAGGCAGGAGAATCGCTTGAACTTGGGAGCTGGAGGTTGCAGTGAGCCAGGATTGTGCCACTGCACTCCAGACTGGGTAACAGAGTGAGACTCCATCTCAAAAAAAAAAAAAAAAAAAAAAAACCACACACACACACACAGGGAGAGCTATCACCTGGGAAACCCTGCCCTCACTGCCCGCAGCCCACAGCTTAATTTTACTGCTCCTCCAGCACCCAGGCTCTGGGAGCTGCTGCTGGTTCTCACTAAGATGGCCGTGTGGCACAGCATCAGAGCGTGGCCTCTGGAGCCAGTGGTTGGGGCTCAAATCTGGGCTCCACTGCTAATAGCTGGGAACTGTGGGAGAAATGTAACTTCTCTGTGCTTCAGCCGTTTGTTCTCAAACATCCACATGCATGAGAATCTACCAAGGACTTCTCAAAACACAGATTCCTGGGCCGCACCCCAGGGTTTTTGATTTCTGAAGTCTGGGGTAGGGGCTGAAAATTCGCCTTTCTAGCAAGTTCCCAGGTGCTGCTGCTGCCTAGAGACCACACTTTGAGAACCATAGTCATCATTGTTAGGGAAGGTAAATGAGGTTAATGGAGATGAATTAATATAAACTGGGTAGAATCATAGAAAGCTTTCAACAACTGTTAGTTACTAATCAGTTTACACCAGACACTCTGGCCCTTTTTAACTTCCTGACAGGTATTATACAAAAAGTGCATTTGATACAAAAATTAGCCAGACATGGTGGCAGGTGCCTGTGATCCAGCTACTCAGGAGTCTGAGACAGGAGAATCGCTTGAACCCAGGAGGTGGAGGTTGCAGTGAGCCGAGATTGCACCACTGCACTCCAGCCTGGGTGACAGAGCAAAACTCTGTCTCAAAAAAAAAAAAAAAAAAAAGGTATCAATATTTTTCTGGTCTGATC